>JAZHYW010043587.1:0-19197 GCA_037355805.1 Ixodes ricinus
TATCTTATATAATTCTTATATAGTTCTTATATGGTTCTTATATGTTCTTATATATCTTGTATGATTCATATGTGTTTATTGGTCATGAGTTATTTCTCATCAAATGACTTTTTTCACTAGGGAGTGCCATGGAATTGTACACAAATGTTTTTTACGTGGTGCATTTATAATCTCTAATTTGGTAAGTGTAACTAAAGAAAAATAGGAATGCATATCTTTTTTTACGTTTTGGAGGAAAACAGGAACAGACCGTTGGGAAGACGGTCCTACCCACATGGGGCACCATAGTGGCTCGAAATCTTGAAAACTTGCTAGAGATTCACTTTCTAATGCAAATTCAACATGTCCCAGCGTGTGCGGTGCAAGACTGAGTCGACGCGGAGGCGTGAACTACTTGTTATGACTAAGAAATTCCAGGAACATGACATAAAGGGACAGTTGTCATTTTCCTATAACATCTTAATTGTTTAGTCACTCCGCTAATAATGAATATGTTATTATTACGCCAATCTGCAGTTCTTCTGTTTTATCCCCCCGCGCATAGAAAAAAAATAAAGTTTTAGTCGCGCGTTGTTTTTTTTAAAGCTGCATTCCCGAAACTTGATTGTGATAATTGCAAAACCCAAAAAATATCTTTGTGAAAAGTTTCATAGCTCACTGTTATCATTTATATATATATATATATATATATATATATATATATATATATATATATATATATATATATAAAATAGAGAGAGAGAGAGAGAGAGAGAGAGAGAGCGAGAATAGAAAGAGGAGAGAGAGATAAATATATAAATAGATAGATAGAGAGAGAGAGAGAGAAAACGTGAGCGCAGGATGCCGACTGGTTGTTCGGAGTTTTTATAACATTTTATTCGTGAAGTTCGTCGTCGTTTCGGCCTGAGACAGAGCTTTTTTCAAGACTGGACGCGTTTCAGGCCGAAATGTCGACGAACTTAACGAATAATATATTTTAAAACTCCAAACAACCGTCTCAAGTAGGCTTATATGTATATATATATATTATATATATATATATATATATATATATATATATATATATATATATAATCTAGAGGAGGAAAAGCAAAACCCTTGATGAAACAGCAACAACGGGTGGTTTATTCTTCATCGTTTCGGCCGGACTCCGGCCGAAACGTCGAAGAATAAACCACCCGTTGTTACTGTTTTCATCGACGGTTTTGCTTTTCCTCTCAGTTACACCCACGCCTTCCGCCCCACGCCACCGTGCCCGTTGTATATATATATATATATATATATACCGGCGTGAAACAAGGAGACGGCAGGCTCGTTTAATCGACCGGAAAATTCGGTTCCTTAACCTATCGCGCTACGACTTTGTGCAGCGTTGCCCCCAGATGGTGCATTTTTTTGGTAAAATTTGCAAAGAGCGAACTTACCTGAGGAAAAGGTAAAGAAAGAAAAAGGCTTAGCTCCTATGGAAACGCAGTGACGCCACCGGTCTGCAAACAACACGGCGCCGTTTCGCACGGGAGACAAATATATATATATATATATATATATATATATATATATATATATATATATATATATATATATATATATATATATATATAGAATGAGTGAAGATTGACAAGTGCAGCCGTAGTAATATTGTGAACGAAGAGGGGAGAAGGTGGTTATTGAATTTATTGCATTAAAGCAGGGAAAGGAAAGGAAAGAGAGCTGGCGAAGAATCGAGAATACCTGCACGTCCTGTGCAGCGTTCCCCTCCAAGGGCCCGCAGCGCCAGTCCGATTCCAAGCTCGGTGAGAAGACCACTCAACGCGGAACCTGAAATTCGGACCAGCCGCCGCACCAAGGAGAGGATCCTGAGTACGGTTTGCTGCTGGACAAGCCCAAGCCGAAGAAGACGACGATGGCCAACCAGTCGCAGACCCCCGCCGCTTCTACCGTCGTCTACCTACCCGTCGCTCCTCGGACACCGGCTCCCTTCCACGGCGAAAGCCACGAAGACATCGACGACTGGGTCCAACAGTACGAGCGAGTGGCCCGTCATAACGGGTGGACACCGGAACAGTGTCTTCAGAATGCTTACTTTGCCTTCGAAGCAACCGCCCGGAACTGGTTCGAGAACCACGAGGCATCGATCACCTCCTGGGAGCAACTCAAGGCTGAGTTGCGAAGAACATTCACGAACCAACAACGAAGAGAACGCGCGGAAGAGCTTCTTCAAGCGAGGATCCAAGGCCCTAACGAGAGCGTCGTTAGCTTCGTGGAAGATGTCCTGCGACTCAGCAACCGCGCCGATCCTCAAGCCTCTGAAGCAAAGAAGCTGAGAATCCTGATGCGAGGCGTCAAAGAAAACATCTTCGGCGGCCTTGTGCGAGCCCCGCCTATCACAGTCGAGGGATTCGTCGCGGAGGCAACAAACATCGAACGTGCCCTTCAAGCGCGGGCCTCCCATTACCAGCGACTTCCCGGCGTCGCTGCCCTGTCGACTTCCAGCTGCAACAGTCCGGACCTCCGCGAGATTATCCGGGACGTCGTGCGGGAGGAAATCAGGAAGCTGTTACCTGCTGCCACAAGCCCGGCTTCGCCCTCAGTCGCCGAGATTGTCCGGGAAGAAGTTCAGCAGGCGCTGCAGCCAGAAGTTCTCGCCAGCGCCGCTCCTGAACCACCGAAGCTGAGCTACGCCGCAGCTACCCGACGACCACCGCCCCCAGCTCACCAGTATACGGCGCCACCCCGACGTGAGCCTCCAGCGCCGCAGTACTCCCGACGCCAAGAAGATCGGGCGCACGTTCGCCCAGAACAAGCTGCGCCGCGAAAGACCGACGTGTGGAGGACGGCCGATCGACGCCCGTTGTGCTATCACTGTGGAGAAGCCGACCACATCTACCGACGATGCCCCTACCGCCAGCTGGGCCTACGAGGGTTTGCGCCCAACGACCCTCGACCACGTCTCGGAGAGCGACCTCGGGACATCGAGGACTACCTCCGCCGCTCTTCATCTCCTGAGTCGTCTCCCCGCCGAGGATTCCGTTCACCGTCTCCCCGACGCTCGCCATCGCCCTTCCGCCGGTCTCGCCGAGACAGCCTGTCACCCATCGCTTCCCGTCGGGAAAACTAGGCGCGGCAATGCCGGGAGGTGGTGTTGCCGAAGACGAACGATGCCAAGATCCTCCAAGATCGTCGGAGCACTCCCACTCTAACGCCGCAACGCCCCGAAACGACGTTTCTGCAACGGTGTCGAATAACCTCAACGTTATCATCGACGGCCACGACGCGACGGCACTCGTCGACACCGGAGCAGACTACTCCGTTTTGAGTGGGAGACTCTCTCGTCGCCTTCGGAAAGTTACGACGTCGTGGGACGGACCGCAGATACGAACCGCCGGCGGACATCTGATCACACCTGTCGGCAGGTGCACTGCTCGCGTTGAGATCCACGGTGAAACCTGCCCTGTGAAGTTCGTCGTTCTGCAAGACTGTTCGAGGGACGTCATTCTCGGAATGGACTTCTTGTGTGAATACGGCGCCATCATCGACCTTGCGGAGAACAAGCTGACGCAAGAAATCCTTCGTCTTAGCCACACCCGCTATCGGCGCACCACGGCGTACCACCCGCAGACCAAGCGGCTGACAGAGAGGCTCAACAAAACCATCGCCGACATGATCTCCATGTACGTCGACGTCAAGCACAAGACATGGGACGAGGTGTTGCCGTACGTTACATTTGCCTACAACACGGCCGTGCAAGACACCACCGGGGTGACACCCTTTCAGCTGGTGCATGGCAGGAAAGTAACGATCATGTTCGACGCGATGCTACCTCACGAACCAGCTGACGATGGGAGCCCCGACGCCCAAGTGGTTGCTCAACGAGCCGAAGAAGTTCGCCAGCTCGCCCGACTCCGAATTAAAGATCAACAACGTGTCGACGCTATACCAGGTACAACCTTCGTCGTCGGGACGTCCACTTCCAACCCGGAGACCGGGTATGGGTCTGGACACCGATTCGCCGCCGTGCTCTAAGCAAGAAACTCCTGAAACGGTATTTCGGACCCCACAAGGTACTTCGTCGACTTGGAGATCTGAACTACGAGGTGATGCCCGACGGAACAAGAACATCATCACGCCGCCCACCACGACCTGAAGTGGTTCACGTCGTGCGCCTGTAGCCGTACTACGCTCGATAGGACTGTGGACCTTATGTGTTCCAAATGACGCTTTAGTTTACTGTTCTTTTTATTTGCTTTGTTTTGTTTTCTGTTGCATCGGGGCGATGCACTTTTTAGAGGGAGTAATGCCACGCGCGCAGCTGGCCAAGTAGGCAGCGCGCGCGTGGCCTAACGGTTGTTGTGCCTGCCTCCGACGCGAAAAGCCAGGGTTCGATTCCTGGAAGCGACGCATCTTTTATTATTCCTGCAATTTAGTTTTCTGGTAAATTCGAGAATCCTGTTGCTTCTTCAAGGTCCGAACTGTTCTACGCGTCGAACATTCTACGCCGTTTATTCCAGAAGCTCAGGCATGTACAGTACATAAGGGCTCCGCGTGGCGAGCCGCAGTCAGTTTCGCCCCAGCGTTCGACTCTGCTGTCACGCCGACTTCGACGCCCACGACGCTCTGCTTCCTTCTGTCCCTTTTTGTATTTTTGGGCACAAGTTCACCCCATTAAACGTTTAATTTCTTCAGTTATTATTGCCTCATCACTTGTCATTCGTGACAATATATATATATATATATATATATATATATATATATATATATATATATATATATATATATATATTTATAGGGTGTTTCAGGAAAAGTGGACAAATTCGATATTGCGAAAACTACGTGTCGCAACAAAAAAAAGGCTTGTGTCGTTTTGGTCTTGGGCCAGGGGCCTATCTTGGAAAATTATTAAAGTCCGGGATATTTAAGTAGTTAATTATTTTTGCGTAATTAACGTTTTTTTTATTATTGCGTTAAAGATCATGGTTTCAATCAGAAAATTGCTCAGCATAATCGAAAAACACCAAATCAACGAATTGCCGAACGATAGAAGGCACGCGTAGCATTTTACCGCTTTCAGAAAAACCGCACAAACTCGACGGGTTTTTAAAGGGCCTCTGACACGCGAAAAAAAAAATATATATTTTTTTCATGCTAGACGTTCAAATGGCATATCAGGACATTACAAACAAATTGTTTCAGTATAGAGTTCCGTAGTTTTTTTTATAAAAAATGAAATACGAGGCCCAATTCAAAGTTCCCGCCGTGCACTGTGACGTAACAGTGTACCGCAAGGTGTCGGGGCGGTCAGAAGGTAGGCATCGCCGGAAGTCACGTGAGTTTTATCCCTCCTCGTGCTTACCGCAAGCGCGTGTAATATTTTTTAAATATTTTTGTTATTCTCCGCATTTTCACGAGGGATCGAAGCAGACAAGGTTTCTTTTATTTGCCTTTCATCGCATAATGTTGCTGTAAAGGTAGAAGAAGCGGAGTCAGTGAATTGACGTGATCAACTACAATGCCTAGAAGGTGCTGTGTGAGGGACTGTCCCGGTATTTCAGCAACTGAAGAAGAGATCACACTGCATGCATTTCCGAGAGACATACATCGGCCGCATGTGCACCGAGTAAACAAGTTCTACTCATGTTCTAGACAAAATACGTACTTTGTGCTCGACGTTTACTTGTACTTGGTACACAAACCAGTTCGTATTCTTCGACGGCAGGCATCTTTAGCCTGGAGAGTATCCGATGATTCAACGACCTCGGTGTCTGAACTTTCTGCAATGCGATCGGGCCTGTAGTATGCTAGCAATCCTAATTTCTGCGAGCGTTCTAAAATTTTTTTTCAAAACTTGATAGCTGGTTTTGCGCCCAGATAGCTCTGTATTATCGGACTGACGGCATGCACTCGTACACTGGCTTGTACTCGCCACGCTTTCATCATTGATCTCCATCACGTCGATCCACTGACTCTTCGTCTTCACATTTTACAGCACGCAAACTAACCAATGGTGCAGCGATAAAGAGCTAGTGGAACTGAAACTTCGTTTTCTACGATCGCTCGTACGAAAAGAAGAATAAAAAAAAATCTTTGGCACGGTCGCGGAGAGCACGAGGAGTGAAACTCACGTGACTTCCGGTGAACCCACTTTTAGTGACGTAGGTCGATGCCTCCCTTCTGACCGCCCCGACACCTTGCGGTACACTGTTACGTCACAGCGCACGGCGGGAACTTTGAATTGGGCCTCGTATTTATATCTTTTATAAAAAAAACTACGCAACTCCATAGTGAAACAATTTTTTTTGTAATGTCCTGATATGCCATTTCAACGCCTAGCATGAAAAAAAATTTTTTTTGCCATGTCAGAGGTATTTTAAGTTTCGGTCTTGCTATCGGATCGCATCTCGACCCCGAGAGCACCGCGCTCTGTGGAGAAATAGTGCAA
The DNA here is from genome assembly GCA_037355805.1 of Ixodes ricinus. Classification (NCBI taxonomy): domain Eukaryota; kingdom Metazoa; phylum Arthropoda; class Arachnida; order Ixodida; family Ixodidae; genus Ixodes; species Ixodes ricinus. The sequence continues at coordinate 6,437 of JAZHYW010043587.1, forward strand.
TCTACCTCTGCTGCGCTGTCATCGCGCGACGCAGCAGAGGTTTGTTGCACTATTTCTCTCACGGGGGCGCAGTGCCGTCGGGGTCGAGATGTAGGGAGGCTCTAGTGAGGGTAAGTGCAACTCAAAACCTGGAAAGCGTTTGCAATATAATTGCGGCACATGAGGGAGAGGATTCGGGAAAGGATATGCGACAGTGTTGCCTGCACGAGAGCAGACGCCCGCTCTGTTGGAACTCTGTTGCTCCATGTGCCTTCCTCCTCTCGCCTCCCATTGCAAGCAACGAACGCCTTGGCGCAGCCTCTCTCGCTTCCTTCTCACTCCGGGAATTGCAAACATCAAGAGGAGAAAGCAGGGTTGCCAGACAAGCTGCAACGTCCAAGATGGCGGAATTTAAAATTTTTCGCGTCAAACTAAAGTGTGTGCGCGCGCGCGCGCGCGCGCGTGTGTGTGTGTGTGTGTGTGTGTGTGCACGTGCGTGTGTGCGTGCGCGCGTGTGTGTGTGTGTGTGTGTGCGTGTGTGTGTGTGTGTGTGTGCGTGCGTGCGTGCGCGTGCGCGTGCGCGTCGCGTGCTTGTTTGCGTGCTTGCTTGCTTGCTTCCTTGCGTGCGTGCGTGCGTGTGCGTGTGTGTGTTGTGTGCTTGTGTGTGTGTGTGTTTGTGTGTGTGTGTGTGTGTGTGTGTGTCCGCGCGCGCGCGCGCACTCGGTGCTGCAAGCGGCGAAAGGAACGAGGAGACGTCCAAAGGGTTTCCGAGATTTTTTGTCTTCCTGTTCGTGCCGAGACCCTGTTTGGAACCGAGTGGCAGCCACCGGCAGTGCCACGCTCTCAGCATGACAAGAGAAAAAGCCAAGGAGAAGGATGCCTCGTCGTCGAACGCGCCAACGAACTTGGCCGCCGATGACGGAGACGCCCCTGTCCAACAGACAGGGATTTTTGACGTCCGTGACGCCCCTCCCTAAAGACCTGAAAATATTTTAAAATTATTCTCGAACTTAGGAGCTTCGGAGTTCGGAGGTTCGGACTGGAAAGTGATCAAAAAGGGCTGTCAAACAAATATATTTTTTTTCTGCGGGTTAAACACGCAGTTTGTCGCGATTCGACACGCAGCTTCGGAAAACGAATGAGCAGTGGACTGCAGTTTTTTTTATGACATTTTAGATTGTGTAGAGCGAAAAAAAAAATCTCACATGAGCTATTAGGCCGCACGTAAAGTTTGCTTAGCAGAATGCGGCACCGTTGCTTCGCAGGGTTAATTTTACGTGTTTGTATAGACAAAGGAGCGGAAAGTCGTGGCATAAAATTGACAGTCGATTGGAAAATACGTGTTTCTCGTACAACCGCACCAGAACTTTTGTTCGTTCACACCGGTTCAGAAACCGCAAGGAGGCAATGTTTGCATTCACAACCTTTCGTTTAACATTAAGATCGTTTCGTAGTTAACCCGCTCGTTATACACAAACCCAAAAGGAATTTAAACTAAACAAGAATCTTAGAAAACATGGTTAAAAACGGGGCGGGAGACAATGCAAGGCGAGTTTGCAACACTATGAACACGCGTTGGCAAGATATGGAGGCACAAAAAGCATGCCAAATTTTTAAGTGTTACCTAGTGTACGCACTTATACGAGGGGCGTTAATAAAGTTCGTATTATCGGCACAAAAAAATTAAAAAAAACTAAACAAAACAGGCATCAACATGAGCGCGCGTCCCTCTAGTTTCAGCACAGTATAAACATCGCATGCTATAGTAGCTTGGAACGCCGCTTAAGGAGACGAAACAAAAATGGCACCCTCCGTCGGTACCAAGCACATGCAGTGATCTGTTTTTCTTCATTTGAAGGAAAGCTATGCCAAGGATATTCATTCCAATCTGGGAGCGTTGTTCGGGCACAACGCCGCAGTTTATGACACTTTGGCTAAATGGCACAGACGCTTCTAGTGTGGCCCATTAAGAGGAAAGCATTTCAAGGACGGCGACCAAGTGATTGCTGAAGTGGAGCGATTCCTGAACACTCAAAACGAGAAGTTCTATAACATTGGCCTCCGGCATGTGGTGCATTGCTGGGAAAAGTAGGTAACTTTTGGTGGCGAACATGTAGAGAAAGTCTCAACTCCTACTCGAGTTTGATTTCTGAATCTCTATTCCTTCATGACAATAATACGAACTTTATGAACGCTCCTCGTATATATTACGTGCAGGCAATACAAAGAGATATCCAACTCGTCTTTGTTGTAGATTCCAAATATTATATGAGACGCGTGCCGAAATTACGTGCAAGCTCAGGACATCACCGTCGAGCGTGTCACGTCCGAATGGATCAACTGTCAAACCGGTCCCACACACACGCTGAAGATATATCCACCGTTTCCACTACCAACTAGGACCGAAACTCAACACACAACTCCGTCAATACGTCAAAGCAACACCGACAACACCATCAAAAACTGAACAGACCTAAACACGAAACCATCGAAATCATGACACGTCTCTCCGACTGCGACGGCGCGACGGGAAACAACAAGCAGGAAAGAGCGAAACGCCGTAGAGGAGGACGACGCGATCAGGGCCTCTAAACTCGTCAAACACAAAGTTGGGGCGGAAGTTGACGGAGCGCACCGATTGGCCTATCATCACGACGATGACTTTCCGCTTTTTTCGCCGACGTCCAATCGGCGCGCTCCGCGAACTTTCGGCTCCAACTTTGTGTTTGACGAGTTTAGGGCCCCAGAACAAAAACAGGAACTTTGGGCTGGGGAAAGGAAAGGGGGGGGGGGGGGAGGGAGTTTTATCGTCTTTACAGTCAGATAGATCGAGGCGTGAGATTTGGCACGAGTGCTGTGTCAGTGTTGGGCCGGGGCTCGTGTCCAATCAACGTGTCGAAGGTCGGGTTTGGGCCCAATAGCCGAGTTAGCGCGATCCGACTCTGATGACGTTTCATAGAGGGAGAGGAGGCTATGCAGAGGCCTTCTATCTAGGTGGTGTTGGGGGGGGGGCAAGTCGGTGGTCACGTGATACCTGTTGTCACGTGACTGCGCCCTCACAAAGTGCTAAAAGACGGCCCTTGGTCCACCGCGCCCCTCGACAAGAAACTTTTTATCACATCGATACAAGATATTTTCTCACGTAGTTGCGCCATGGCCTTCCTTCTCTGGCATTGTGACGTTACGACTCGGAGTGCTATGGCCTTACTTGTAGGAGGTGTTGCGTCCAGGCACCATAGTTTTGGAAGAAACGAAACATCATATTCTAAACCCAAGGTCGCGACGAAACAAAACAACGGACAAGCCGACAAAAATATTGGGGGACGCTTAAAGGGGCACTGACACATCAAAATCATTTTTTTTTATTATTCGAAACGATTGAAAACAATCCCAGGCCATTACCCTCAAAATTGGAAACCTGGGAATTCAGTATTTGTGAAGTAAAACAACAATTTCCAAATGCCGAATTCCAAGTTCCCGTGCGATCCGCGCCGGTGCGTTGACGTCAAATATTGCGGAGTCCTGAGAGTCGACTTTCTTTCACGACTCCGTGCTGTTGCCACCGCGACCCAAAGCGAGGAGGAAAAAAGCGAACGCCAGCGGTCCGAAAGAAAGAACCAAAAAACACCCGGGTTTGAGCGGTGTCGCCTGTTTTCCGAAGGAGGGCACTAATTCAGGAGGCGGCACCACAACGGACTCCGATTTTTTGGTTTTTCAAGAAGAAGGGCCGTAGTGCGTTCGCAATTGCGTTAAAAAAAAACACAAGATTTCCGATTTCCGTTAATAAATGGTATAGAAATGTCGGCTACAAAGCTTCTAACTTTCATGATTTTTGACGTCACGAATCAAAAGAAGCGAGGAGCGGCAGAGGAGGGCGGCAAAAATAAAAAGGCGCGCGCCTTTTTTGTGTTTTCTTTTCGCGATGCGTTTTTTTTTGCGTGTTTATAACTACAATTTGCATCGTTTTAGACAATAAAAAAAATACGACCCTTGGGGTGTCAGTGCTTCTTAGGCTTCGCCTTTAAAAGTGGACAGCGATCATCGCTCTCGGGCCCCGTTCGCAGTGCCATTGCGCTTGTTCCCAAGCCGTACAAGCGTGTGTGCATGGTCTAGTCGGTAGTGTCCAAGGCTTTCGAACACCCGCCGAACTTACAAACATCAATGGGTCTTCCTCGTATTTTAGCACCGAGAGAAGCTGCTGCTGCGACGACATAAACCTCCGGGTCGATGACAGAGGCTGTTCGACCTCATCTTCGCCGAAGCTAATGGCCACCACCGATCACACCAAGATTCTGTCGGTGACGCAATATCGTCAGGCCACCGCAGCAATATAAGGAAGACCCGCGGACATAACGCGCGCGCGCGCGCGCGCCACGCACGCACACACACACACACACACACACACACACACACACACACACACACACACACACACACACACACACACACACACACACACACACACACACACACACACACACACACACACACACACACACACACACACACACACACGCACGCGCACGCACACACACACACACACACACACACACACACACACACACACACACGCACACGCGCACGCGCACGCACACACACACACACACACACACAAACTACTTCATCTAAATTTCAATTTAAACATAAGCTTTTCGTGTACGGCTGGTAAAATATTAGATGCTGGATAAAATCAGCCACCTGCATTATATCTTCATTTTTTAACGTTTCGCCAATGGAAAGGGCGGCGAAGAAGCCAAGAAATGCACCTGACCTCGCCACACAGCTGTTTCCTTCCGTACTATAAATTCAGTCTGCTATCCTCCCGATATGGAGCGTGGAACCCGTCTCCGACAGGTGTGCTTACCGAGTTCAAAAAGTGTCCCTCTGGAAGTGTCGTGCTATCGCCCAGGCGATAGCACGACACTTCCAGAGGGAACACAGTGGTGTCGTGCTATCGCCTAGGCGATAGCACGACACCTCCATGAACACTGCTGACACCGCCAGGGTCGCGGCAGCTGCCGCGACCCTGGGGTGTCAGCAGCGGTGGTCAATGTGGTAGACGTCTGTTCCCTTGCAAGTCGCTCTCCAGCTTCACAGTCCACGGAAGCTTCAGTAGCCAGGAGTTGGACGTTGGGACGATAGCGGCCCTCCCGTTTGTTTGTGCTTTCTGACAAAACATCTGCGACCAACCACCAGGATCGCGGTCCAACATCATAATATTCCGGCTTCTGTGACGGCATTTGATTGGCCATTGCGAGACCAACCTTCGATTCATGGGCGAAACAGGACGTTAAACACACCGTTCGGGGACTATTCCCGGCACCGTACCAACACAGTGGTGACGAATAGCATATAGGCGAAATGGGTGGGCGAACACGCGAACTCGAACGCTGAAGCCAGCAAGCAGACGCAATTCTTAGAATATCGTCAACTAAAGTGAACGGGGTGATGCTAGCCAGAACTGACGCGCGGGTGCGGAGGTGACATTGAGAACAGTAAAGTCTGAACTCCATGGAGCGAACATGCGGCGAACAACAGATCAACATCGCCCGGTGGTGCGTTCGCTTTGCGCGTGGCGCAACAGCCACTGTTCTCACACCACTCGCAGAGCAAACGCCGTCGGGCGAAATTCTTCGCATATTTCGCTTCATGGGGTCCATCCAGTCGCTCGCTTAGCGGACCCATGGCGGTTGAGACGAGGCGTGGTGCAAGCTCCGGCCTGAAATTAAATTAAACTTTTTCCGAGCAGAGCAGAGCGAAGCGAGAGGTGAGCGCGCGTCGCGCGGTTTGTTTGGAAGCCTTGCTTGGAACATCCAGCTCAGACTCCGTCGATCTGTTGCTCCGTTGTGGACTAGCAGACGGCATTCGGTAAATGACGTCAGCTGTTACCGGTTAGGGCGCTGCGTTCGCAAGTGGAACTATTCACCAGACACTTCGTTCCTATTATGACCGTGACCATGGAAAAAGGTGCTTATCGTGCGGAAGGAGATCACGGCGCGGTGAGTTCAGGGCCGGTTCGCTCATCTTGCGGCGCGGCCGCGGCTGCGGTCAAGAAGGATTTTTCTGTCACGTGACCAGCTTCATGGGGACAACGAAGCACCTAGCGTCCCTGCCCTAATGGCGGTGGAATCCGTATCGCTTCAAGCACAAAAACCTTATTTCGCTCGCAGAAACTCACTGCAGGGACTTTCACCCGGAGTCCAATTGACCGCGCCTTTATACTGTAGGAGCAGCAGGTAAAGTTACGGCCAGGGGGGGGGGGGGTAAATATAGCCAAAATGAAGAAAAAAACCACGCGAGATGAAAGCAGTGACAGTCTAGTTATATACCTCCGTCCGCTCGGCGGCGCGCGCCTTCTGCTGTGGTCGGGAGGTTAGAGCGCCGGTGCTTGTTGTCGTGGCGTGAAAGTTCCGGGTTCAAAGCGCGCTAGGAACTTATTTTTTTGTATTTTTCGCGTGTCTCATTTTGTGACTGTGATCCTTGTTACAAATCATCCACTTCCACTATTGCGCCTTACGCTGTTTTTACTGTTCAATCGAAACACCGGGGAAAAAAAAGATCAAGGCAAGTTAACGCGCTAATACAATCGTTTCAGAATGTTCATTAAAAGGAAACCAAGGTAACAGCATCGCTATGACTTTCACACAAACGGAGCCGAAACAACCATCCTTTCCCTAGCAACTATAATTTTATGTGTTTTTGAATATACAACGCTCTTGCTACGACTCCTTTCAACAACAGGAGACGCCTATTTAGTACCAATAAAAACTGCAGTTGTGACAATTAAAAAAAAATTCTACAAAATAAGCAAAAAGAAATAAAGACTAGCAGCTGGGGATGTATTGATTGAGCGAAATCCTACAGGCAAGGCAGCAAGTCAAACGTCTGAGAAAGTAGTAAAACCGAAATAAAAGACATCATACTTTTACTTGCATGAAATGTGATAAAGGGTATATTTTTACTCTTTTACATTTTGCTGTGGCAATCGTGTTGTAATATTACCACATCACTTGTTGAATTTTAGTTAGAATAGCAGGCGATCACTACCCGATGCTAAAATGAATCAGGCGTCGACATCGCAAACCATCTCTCTAACGCAAGCACCTAAAATGACTTCTGGATCAACTGATGGAAGAGCAGTTGAAAAACGGACACAACAAATTCTAGAGAATTTCTGCTGCACAGTTACCTGGCGAACGAAGAGATGGGCATGGGAAAATATTGTCAACTTTCCGCGGAGTGTACGGCAGATGCAGGAAGCGTGGCGGAAGTTGGTAAAGAAAGCCAGAGACATGTATGCGCTCTTCCGAGGTAATGAACAACGAACTGATGAGTCAGAACTACCCGCCCAATGATTTTATAGAGCTCATAGGGCCTTGTATGGACCTTTTCATTTCAGTAGTTGGCTGACCGTCGGGTAGAGGGCGCTGGTGCACTCGCCGCCATGAGGTTGCTTCAATTTGGTTGTTTTCGGTTTCAACGCGCACGCCATTGTGTTGCTGTTTCATGCCGTTTTTGCTTAATTTTGTGATACAAATTACTTTCTTGTGGCACACAACGAATGACACGATGGTGCTGAGTCACTTGGACAACCACGAGGTGATTTCGAGCCTAAATTGCGAGCACTTTCACGGACACCAGATGCGTCTGATTACGTCCAATGTCATTTCGGCCAGGTTCGGCGGTGAAACAACTGGTTTGACGCAAAGAGAGGGTTACCATCGCCCACGGCCGTACTCGCGGACACATATACTGCTGCTTCATACTTAGCGTGCAACGTTGTCAAAGCTACTGGCGCGAGCGTGGGTCTTGATCTCGTTGATCATTTGCACGCGTTCTCGCGCAAGCAAAACCATAGATGAAGCCACGCGCTCGCGCCAGTAGCTTTGACAGCGTGGCACGCTAAGTATGAAACAGAGTATAGTTGCTAAAGAAAAATAATAAAGATCAGGAGAAGCTCTGTCCCCAGCACGCGCTTCTTGCCTGTCGCCGGGCTTTGGCTGCGCGGGCACCGAGTGGTGTGGAAGGGTTCGAGCTCAAGTAGCAGAGATTCGACTGCGCATCTTATAATGTAACAGTCTATAATAATGCATGAGTGCTTAGTAAAGAAGCAAGTCCACAACATGATTAACAATGTGCTGAATGACAGAAAACAAATGAAGTGACAAGTTCACTGTTTGGGTTTCGTAGATCAACTTTTTGTTAACTTCGCTGTCTGAAGAAGTCCCCTATAATGACGTATATAATATAAAAAAGTGTTGTTTCCTCGGCCTGTTTTATTTCAATAAATTACGTTCTCGAGAAATATTTTAATAGACCAACCTAGGCCGACTAGAGATCCGACTGCTCATCTTATATTGCAACAAACTATAATGCATGAGTGCTTTGTGAAGAAGCAGATCGACAACATGATTAACAATGTGCTGAATCATAAAGAACAGATGAACGGACAAGTTTATTGTTCGATGTTTGGTTTTTGTACACCAAGTTTTTATGAACTTCGCACTGGAAAAGTCTCATATAACGACGTAGAGAATATAAAAAAGAAGCGATATTGTTTCTGCCTGTTTTACTTAAAAAAGGTTAAGTTAGAGAAATATTTTTATATACCAACCTAGGCCGACTAGAAAATTTCTTTAACCGAAGTACTCATTAACAACATTTCACAATATTGGCTTTATGAAACAGACAATTTGTTATATGGAGATATGCTTACGACGTTCTCAAGGTATGAGATAAGTGACAGGCTTCTCAAATGAAGTCTGACATTAATCTCCCGTAAAATTTGCCAGATGAAATTAAAGGCCGCGAAAGAAGTGATCTCCGGTAAGTTTGGCTGAAGTATAGCGCCAGTCACCACACCATGGACCTGTGTAGAAAGCCCTTTACTGGTTTGAACCGACGCGCTTTGTAGAATTCGGCGTCGCTAGTTACTAAAAGTAAATCCCTATTCCCCGTCGACAACGCTGCACTCGTGCGATTTTAATCCAGACGGATTCTTTTCGGCATCATAAATTGTGGATCCCAGGCAATCTCAAGCTGTCTGTGACAGTTTCTTACGCGGGAAGTCAAAACCTTTCTGCTGAAATGAATTAACTGAATAACAAAAATCATTTAACAATTAAAAGACCGTAGAAATGGGACTAATTAAGCACGGCATACAGTTTCTTGGGATTCTTAAATAAACCGATCGAGCGAATGTTGATATATCAAAAACGATTAAGAACGTCACACAGATGTAGGTGTGATATTGTAAACAAATAAACTGCCTGATGTTGACGTAACATTATTCCTAGTATCAGATAAAAAAGTTCAAATTAAGCGTTTGTTGCATATCTTGTCCACGAGTTCACCTATATAATCAAAAGCCACTGTTTTCGATCTGTTATAAATACAAAACACCATGTTTTCAGGAAAACACGTGGTTATTTACAGTGAGTATTTTGTCACCTTCTTTGAGATCCTAAATGCGCGATCATATAAATATCCACATCGTGCTTCCCATTGCGAATGTTCCGCCACTATTAATAAACAGGCCTGAGTTCTCATAAGTTATTGACCTTTTAACCCTCCTGCTATCTTAGAGTCATATATGTGCTCAATGTGCGTGAGCGTTAACGCTGATTCATGTGCCCGTATAGCCTCATCACACGTAGCCGGCACACCGACACTAAAAATAGTCAAAACGTGTTACAAAATTAACTGCAGAAATTGTGAACATAAGGATGTAATGCAATTACATGGTGTATACTATATAAGTACTGGACGACACTTTCCGGAGTGAGGTAAGAAACGCGGTGAAACGCGACGAGAAACACGAATTCAACGCATCCGCCAAGATGTGGAGTAGCGCGGAGGGGAGAGCGGAGGCGACGAGTTGAAGCAACCTAATGGCGGCCGCATCACGTGACTCCAAGATGGCAGCGCCCATGCGGCGGAAGGTGAAAAGGTCTATACATTCTTAGTGGGAGTGCAGTCAATTACAAGAAAAAACAAGAGACAGAGTTTGTGGTGCGATTTGAACCCGAGACATTCACGCCGCGACGTCAAGTACCGGCGTTCAGACCTCTCGACCACAAAAGAAGGCGCGAGCCGCCGGCGCTGGCGGAAGTATATAAATATACTGCCGCCGCTTTTTTATCTCGCGTGGTTTTTTCTTTATTTTGGCACATATTTACCCTCCCTCGCCGTAACTTTACCTGCTGCTCCTACAGTATAAAGGGGCGGCCAATTGAACTCCAGTTGAAAGTCCCGCGCAGTCAGTTTCTGCGGTAAAGTTAGCCTTTTGTGCTTGAAGCGATGCGGATTTCTCCGCCATTAGGGCAGGGACGCTAGGTGCTTCTTTGTCCCCATGGAGCTGGTCACGTGACAGAAAAATCCCTCTTGGCCGCAACCGCGGCCGCGTCCGTAAGATGAGCAAACCGGCCCTAGTGTGCTTGAGCTCTTTTACCGTGCTTTTTATGGTCGGAACGTGAACATAGAGAGTTCAAATGAGAACATAATGCTGATAGCTTATTTTATCCAACGCATAATAGTTTTGCATATATCACACAAAAGCTTAATTTTCTCGCCCTCTCAAGCCGCCGTTTTTTTGTCTTTTTTTAGTGCGAAAGCATTACTTGTTCCATGGAGCGAACCGGCGTAATCAGCTTTTAAAGTCGCGCGTCAAACGGCACCTAAATTCTCCTGTCCCAATAGCATAAGTTATACATACTGACTCTAGAGGAAAAGTTTCGCCATTTTCTCATGCATTCTGGGCTGCCGCAAGCGGCGGGAGAATGCGGGCAGACCTTCTGGGTCCCACACATGGTTACCAACTGCCTTCGATTTCACAAAAAATCAGCAGAACCCATCCTTTGGGAATGATTATCTACGTTAATGCGAATAGCATCAAACGGTGCGGAGTTATGCGCGTTCGGGTCAGGTGGCCGGCACACTCTAGATACGCCAGCCCACTCTTGAGGCGATTCTGAATTTGCTGGCGCCTTTCACAGCCCTGCGCACGATCTCCGCAGCCCAGCACGTGCGTTTGTGTCACTTTAGGAAGGCGAGCAAAGCACGCGCCATACGCACCAACACTCAAAATGGTACCGACCGAGACTTTCTGGCGTCTCAGCTAGTCTCAACCAGAGCCGTATATGTAGAGAGTTTGGCCATTCGTTGGGAGGTATAGGAGACAAATGCGGAGCGCCATTGGCCGAAAGCGGGCTGGGCGTGTCCCAGGGCGTCTTCAGAAATTCGAATGTGACCAACCAGAAGCCGGAAATAATACCCTGGCGGTGGTCGCGAGAAACAAACCTGATAACTGCATTGGAGTAACTCTCGATGACTGAAAATATGGTACACGTGATGTTTCAATCACGCTCATCCAAATTGATGGTGGAAGAGTGCGACAAGCGGAACGATCGACATAATCCGTACGCCAAGCGCCGAGGGCCGGGAGTCTGCCGTCCGAGTGGTCACACTCTGTCCGAGCAAAACAGAGTTGATGCGGCTGCACACGTGCACCCTATTTTCAACCACAAGGAGTTACTACGCTTCACTTTTACGCGCTTATTAAAACCATTTACGAACATAGACCTTTGATCAGAGCTGTTTCTCGCTACCACCGCTAGGGGATTCTTTTCGGCTTCTGGTTGGTCAAGAGAGCATGCCAAGCCTCTTTCCGAGTCTGACGCACGCCCTGGCTCTGCCCGCGCCTCCCATTGACCAAACTCTCTACCTATACGGCTCTGGTCTCAAACCAGCGGTACTCTAAACGGTTGTTTATATCTTTACCATAGGACGCGCTTTACAGCGCTGTCACAGCCACCGGTGCGCGCGCGTTCCATGCACGAGGGCTCATTCCGCTCTCGTGAGGCTGAGCCGCGCACGCACCTCTCCCGAGCGCGGGAGAGGGTGACTACGCCATGCTCAGCCTCACGGGAGCGGAATGAGCCCTCGTGCATGGAACGCGCGCGCACCGGTAGCTGTGACAGCGCATGTAAAGCGCGTCCTATGTTAAAAATATAAACAAGTGTTATAGCTCAGTAAAGACGATGAAAGACTGCCTTCATAGCTCTGTGGTTAGCGCGTCTGCCTGCTGATCAAAGGGGTCAACGGTTCGAATCCCAGCCGGCGCCGGTCTTTTTTATTTATTTATCGACCCGCGGCGTAAGAGGTTAGATAGCCAGATAGATAGATACATAGATAGACGAAAAGTGCGTGAGAAGTATCCAAGAATGCTATTCGCATTAATATAATTATATCATCAGAGCAGTTCATGAACTTCAACGATCAGCGAACTTACCGGTGCAAAGATATTCGCGTTCCTTTCGAAGCTTTCTTTTTGTAGAGCGCGAAGATGTACGGCCTCACGTCAACGCTAAACTAAACCAGATAACCGGCGTCGCGGGTGGTGCGCGAGTGGGCGCGGCCGAGGAATACGAAACCGCGCAATCACCAGATTTTCGAGATTTCGACAGAAGGGAAGTTAATGCAGCGTATGAGTATATTGCTTTTTATAAGCGTTAAGAATAGCTAAAAATTTAGTTTACAACGTTAAAGTATCACTGTTTATATTACTGAGAGTTTTCAGTCCTCGCAACTACCATTGCGACCGTCGTCCTTCAGCTGGCAACATTGGTTTCTTTCTCTCGTGTTCTGTCGCTCTCTTTCGCGATCTTTCACTCGGGACCCAGGATGTCGGCGCACGGAATTTGCCACTCCTCCTCACCCACCTTTGCCCCTGCCCAATAGAGCGAAGCCTGTCATTGTAGCAGCGATCTGGTGGATAGGCTTTC
>JAZHYW010043588.1:0-42263 GCA_037355805.1 Ixodes ricinus
GTAGTGTTGCAAGCTAGCGCCATCTACGGGAGTTAGGGGTAGGCGTTGCCTTTTACTTCAACGCAGCATTAGATGGCGCTGCGCTCGGCACGAGGGATTTCTCCTTAGCGCGCGCAGATTTCACCGCCTATCGGAATCGTGACAGCCAAGATAAGAGTTGTGATTGGGTGTGCCTTGAGGAACATTGTTGAGTGTGTGAATAAATGGGGCAGCTCAAGGAGCTTGGAGAGAGAGAATTGCCTGAACGTCACCTCGACTACATGTGTCTCTGAACCGGCCAAGTACCGGAGTCGGGACCACCGGCCCGGCTCACGTCATGGAACTCCGTTGGGCAACTCGGTGAGTTGCGCCCTTGCCGGCCACCCTCGTCCTTGACATGTAGTTCAGCACGGCACAGCGTAGCGCGTCGGTCGCGTAGGAGACAGGCGGCGTTATGTCCGGACCAGGGGGATCGGCGTATGTACCCCCTAAAACATAACATAATTTTGGCGACGAGGTCCTCTTTCTAGGTTTCGGTTGAGGTCGCGCTCGGGCAATTCTCCGCGTCGGCCACTGTTTTTCTTTTGCTGACGTTGGGTTCCGTTTCCAACAGTCAGTCGCTGTTCGGAGGGATAATTATCGGCATGGGCACCCGGTGACTATCGCGGTCCTGACTCTTCTTTTCTGGGTTGGTTCCCTGTCAACACAACATTTGTCAAATGTTGTTCGCGGACGCGCTTTGCCGGGATTGGGCCATCGACAAGCTGTCTATGTTCGAACGAACGAACGAAAACAAAATGGCGGTCATGGCGGCCGGCCTTCCCGATTCTTGCAACATGGCGGTTCGCCCCTGTTTTTGAAGGAAGAAAAGGACGAAGTATCGAATTTCGGATTTCCGGATTTGTGACAGTGCAAATCGAAATTTTTCGCTCGAAGGATTATGGATCCGCGTCGATCGAACAGCTAGGTCGTTATGCTCCAGCTGTTTTTGTGGTTTGCATTTCCGACCGGTGTTCTTGTCTTCACTGCAGTGCATTATTGCCCGAAACTTCATTCTTTCGAGAACGTCTCTACATTATGAACTAGTGTGAGCAGGTTCCTGTTATCGTGAATAGTGTTCCGTGACGGGATTTCGTTCACCTAGTTGGGTTTTGAGGCAATTGTGTCCCGCTCGTGCGAGCGTTCCATTTACGGCTTTTGCATTTTGACGTAGACTTCGAAACACCGTACAGAGGTTTACGCCTGAAAAGATTCGGTGTATTAATACAGTACGCCGCACAAGGCTACCCGAGTCTTTTACAGCCGTTTACCTACATTCACTTACAGACTTGTAGTCTTGTCTCTTTGAAATTCAACCTTGTCGGTTGTGACCATGTCCATATACGTTGTGAACGGGCGACATACGTCCCGCATGTCTTTTGCATAACGGTGTTATTGCTCACCGTCGGTTTCGTCAGTCAACCTGGTGAGGCTCAAAGTCGCTGATTATCAGTTGACAACGGTCATCCGAAAGTGTGCTGCACTTGACAATCTCTCTGTACGTTGCGCACAAAAGCTCGCGCAAGGTCATACTTTTTTTGGTGTCCCGACAACGATTTCATCTTGGGTTGAAACCCGCCATGAGTATACTTGCTCCTCACTGATAGTTGAGCAAAATTTGTTTTCTTTCGTCATCTTTGGAAACAGACTTTGAAATACTCCTTATCATACCTGCAGTACATAATGGAAAACACACAGCACATTACAGTCGTACAGTCTGCGGCATTACCTCCACCTGCACCATTCCTTGCAGTCGCTGGATCGCCACCGCAGGCTTGGCCTGCATGGAAGGAAACGTTCCTATCATTCTTGGGAGCGTCGGGTCTTGAGCAGGTAGAACCCAGAAGAAAGAAACAGCTCTTGTTTTCGTTGCTTGGAGTCGAAGGGCAACGTGTAGTGGCTGCTTTTGGGTTAACAAATCTTCCTGCTTCAGAGCTTCATGATGAATTCGACACATTCATGACGGCGGTAGAAAAGCATTTTGTGTTCTCCGGCTCGCTCGCGCTGGAACGTAAGAAGTTACGCAGTCGCGTACAACAGCCCGGTGAAAGTGTCACTGAGTATCTCGCGGCACTGCGCCATCAGTATGACCTTTGTGCATTCCAAGAGCGGTCAGACGAACGTATGTGTGACTTATTTCTTGATGGTTTGGACTCCCGTCGTGTCCAAGATCGGATCTTAAGAGAGTGTGTGGACACACGAGTACCAACACTAGATCGTGCCGTACAGTTGGCCCTCCAGTTTGAGCAGTTAGCGCTTACATCTGAACAGTATCATCAGTCTCGTCGAGCGGCGCCTGACGCCCCTAATTCCACTGCCCCGGTGCAGTATGTTGCGGTGCCCAACACCGAACGCCCACACGTGACCGGTCATGAAGGTCGGCAGTCTCCGGTCTTCCCGAGAGACGAACACTCAGCTATGCAGAGTGCAGGTTTTCCGGCATGGTCATATGAGCCGACCACGCCTGCACCAAGGTCCCATCGAGGACATCCTGCTTTAGCTCATGCATCGCGCCCGCCGGGACGACAGAGTCACATGCAACGTCGTGACCTGCCTCCTGCGAGGTACGGACCACAGCCAAACAACTCCTGCTGGTTTTGTGGTCGGGGGACCCACTCAAGAGAACATTGTCCTGCATTGAACGCACAGTGTTACAGGTGCGGTAAGATGGGACACTTTGCGATAGTTTGTCGCAGCCGTGCACCACCGTCTGCCGCGGATGGTGATCGCCGTCGTCATCCAGCCTCAAGCATAGGACGACGACAACTCTCCAGACGTCCATGGAGGCCTGATTCGTCAGCAGCAGCATCAGCGTACAACTACAACGTTACCACGGACGACACCCCAGTTCGGTCCCTGGAACCGCAGGCTGAGGATCACAGCCAGTACAACCAGTTCATCGCAGATGTCAAGGTAAATGGAGTCCCTCTCAATCTCCTCATTGACACTGGATCGCACGTCTCCATTTTAAACGAGAAGATCTTCCAGCAAATTAACAGAGCTCGGAACATACGTCTACAGCGACCACGAAGACGTCTCATGCACTACATGCATCAGCCAATTCCAGTATTAGGTTGTTTCCTTGCTCAGGTCAAGTTCAGAAACAGACAAGCGCCATTAGAGTTCTATGTTATTCGGGGCGGGAGATCACTACTTGGCATTGATGGAGTACGAGAATTGAAGATTACCATGTCAGGCGCGGAATTCCAATGTTCCTATGTTGATGCAGCTGTCCAAGGACCAGCAGCAAGTCACCCTGTGAGACCGGCCGACGCCTCCCGGAAGACTCCATTCACCGTGTCGTCACAGCAGTCCAGTCGTTTGGGATCAGGTCAACCGTGTGCCCCAGGCAACGGATCGTCTTCACTACAACCAGGTGTCAACTTCCGTAGGCGGAATTCAAGTGTACCAAGCGTTCATGGCGACGGACCGTTGGGACCAGTACTTCCAAGTATCAACGTTCGACGGTTCTCATCTCCAGGCACCGACATCGTGGACATCGAGTCTACAGAGGTGAAACAACCAGTTGTCACCAGTTCAAAGTCTTCTTCAAACCCGCCAGCACGGGACACGTCAAAGCTTCCTCCTGGGTTCACGGAGTTCGAGCACTTGTTCACGCCAGAACTTGGTCTGGTACGGAACCAGACGCATACTGTCAAAGTACGCCAGAACGTGCCTCCAGTACAGTCAAGACTACGTCGTCTGCCGATCACCCTACGTGATGCAGTTTCCGAAGAAATTTTCAAACTTGAACGTCAAGGCGTCATCGAGAGAATCAACGCCTCAGAATGGGTCTCACCGATCGTAGTGGTCAAGAAAAAGGACGGCAACATCAGGATGTGTGTCGACCTGCGTGCACCCAACCAGGCCGTCGTCACAGACTCTTTCCCTTTGCCACACATCGATGAGCTCCTCAACTCTTTGCAAGGAGCATCCCACTTTTCCAAGCTGGACTTAGCATCCGCGTACCACCAGATCCGACTCGACCCGGTGAGTCGAGATCTAACTGCATTCATTACTCACGAAGGACTCTTTAGATTCAAGAGAGTATGTTTTGGTTTGGCATCCGCTCCTGCAGCGTTTCAGCAGATAATGTCAAAAATCCTCAAAGAATGTAAAGGAGTGCAGTTCTACTTGGATGACATTATAGTTTACGGATCCTCTCAGAAGGAGCATGATCATAACTTGCGAGAAGTGTTGTCAGCTATCTCTCGAGCGGGAATGAAACTAAACAAGAAAGGTGTGTTCAATGTACGCGAGCTATCATTTCTGGGCCATAGTCTGTCCATGGACGGTTTAGCACCCCTTCCATCAAAGGTAGACCACGTTCAGAATTTTGAAGCTCCCTCAGATGCAGCCAAGCTTAAAGCATTCCTAGGTCTCATCGAATATTACAGCAAGTTCATTCCGCACTGTTCAACCATAGTCGAGCCTCTGCGACGCCTACTGCGAAAAGGTGTGCGTTTTGTCTGGTCCCCTGAAGCTCAGGCGAGTTTTGAGAGAGTTAAGGCGAGCATCCAGAATGCTCCCATCTTATCCATGTTCGATCCGTCCTTACCAGTCGTAGTATCGACTGATGCCTCTAACTATGGTCTAGGCGCTGTCCTTCAGCAACGAGCTGGGAAGCATCTTCAAACAGTTGCTTTCGCTTCCAGGTCGCTCACCGACGCTGAGCGTAGATATTCCACAGGTGAAAAAGAAGCCCTAGCTTGCCTATGGGCGTGTGAAAAATGGCATGTTTACCTATGGGGACGTCCATTCACCATTCGCACAGATCACCAAGCGTTGGTGACGTTGCTCTCTAACAAAGGCTCAGGAGTACGTCCGCTGCGTATCACTAGATGGGCATCTCGGTTGTTAAACTACAACTTCCGTATGGAGTATCAGAAAGGTGTTGATAATTTAGTAGCAGACGCCCTGTCTAGGCTTCCCAGTCCTGATACCGAGAACGGTATGTTTTTCGAAGAGGACGTCGTATCCTTAGTCATTGCTCCCTTGTCTCGCACAGATTTTCAGACAGCTACGGCCAATGATCCAGTTCTGCCTGGTGTCATACAGTATACTATGTCGACATGGCCACAGGATAGTGCCAGTGTGCCAGATTTGCGTCCGTACTACAGTGTAAGAAATCAGCTATCAGTGCACAATGAGCTGTTGATGCAAGGCGAAAAGATAGTTGTCCCGCAGGCTCTCCGAGAAAACATTGTAGATATGGCACATGAGACACATCAAGGAATTGTAAGAACCGCCAGCATCATCCGCGATCGTTATTGGTGGCCACGGATGGATGAACAGATCAAGCATAAAGTACAGCATTGCGCAGTCTGTAACGCGACAGACAGACCAGTCAAGACAGCACCTGCTCCGCTGCAACCAGTCCAGTTCCCAGATCAACCGTGGGATAAGCTTGGGTTGGACATTGTAGGACCAGTAGATAAAGCACCGCAGAGTCAAAGATTCTTCATAGTCCTCGTTGACTACCACTCTAAGTGGCCAGAAGTACAGCATACATCGACTGCAACATCAGCAACAGTAATCGAGTTTCTAAAAAACATTTTCGCTCGAGAAGGACTTCCTCGTGAGATCGTCACAGACAATGGTGTACAGTTTGTCTCCAGAGAGTTTGAAGAGTTTCTAAAACAGCATGGCATTAAGCATCTCAAGTCGTCATTGTACCATCCACAGTCAAACGGCCAAGTGGAAAGGTTTAATAGAGTCCTAAAGTCCTGTCTGCAACTTGCTACAGTGCAACACCGACCTCTTCCTGAAGCGGTTCAAGAATATTTAGAAGCATACAGACGCACAACACATCCAGCTACAGGGCAAGCCCCCTCAATATTGTTGCATGGTAGAATACATAGATCAAGAATGGATATCCAAGGTGTACCGACACCACAAGTGACAGCAAAGCAGAGGAATCAAGCACAACTCCATGAGCGAGTTGAGAAGTATCAGTTCAGGATGAAGCGATATGCAGACACTAGAAGAGCGGCTAAAGAACCGAGATTTTCAGTTGGACAGTCAGTCCGAATTTTTCGTCCGTTGCATCAGAGTAAGCTTCATAGCAGGTATACAGAACCGCAAGTTATTGAAGAGCAAGTTGGTCCAGCAACGTACCGCATGCAAGATGGCCGAAAATGGAATGCGAAGAAACTTACGGCGGTACCTTCACAGTTACAGAGGAGTTCGTTACAAGCAAGCGCAACCACAAATACAAGTCGTTTGCCACAAGAATATTTTGATGATGATGATAACGATTCAGTTACTGACAAGATAACTGTGCCTTTTATGCGTATGCAGTCTGAAGTTTTCACAGCATCGCCTGGCAATGATGCTGTCCGTGAGAGTTCAGCAACTATTACTACAAAGGAGTCAACGGTCCCTTCCGCTGCCCAGCCGGAGCCCGTCGTGACTTCATCAGCCCAGTGCTTTCAGCCAACGGATGCAAGCACGCCGGTTGCATCGCGACCAGCGACGCCAGAATCGATGCCTCTTCTGGAGCCATCTGACGGTGAAGTGAGTGAATCAGTGGCGTTTGTAGATCCCTCAGCAGTAACAGAGTCCGACGTGATCATAGAGTTCCCTGTAGTGACCACAGTGCCTTCTCTATCAGTTACGAAACAAGTGACTTACGTACCTGATGACCGATCACAAACGGACAATCAAGTAACAAGCTTCACAACAAGACGTTCCACAAGGCAAAGACGCTTGCCCGAGAAACTTAAAGACTATATACTTTCTTTTGTTCATGAGACGTCACATAGTACGTCTAGCGAGATTTTTGATATTTAACTAAGACTTCTAAGCATAGTTAGATAAGAGTGCCTAACGCAAGTGTCTGAACGTTTTCAGAAACTGTAGAGGACTGTTTTGTCTTTTGGAAGTGTATAACGCAAGTCAAAGATTGTATTCTGGGAAGAGCATAACGTGCCGTTACAGGCGTTTTTCAGAATCTGATTCTCAGTGTGATATTGCAAATAAGTTATTTCGTTAATTTTTTTTTCCAACGGACATGCAGTGTAAAACGGACATGTGTTGCGAAGAGTCCCCGTTGTTTCTCGAAATGTCACGTCACTGTTAGTGTTACAGTGTATAGCCTAACGTTGTCCAGAATACTGTCCAGTCAGTTAAGCAGAGAGTGTCTACGTCATGCTCTGGGCAAGCTAACGTAACTCACAACTAACCATTGTTCTGAGTATAACTTAAGAATGACTACGTTAGGAATTTTTTTTAAGGAAAGGAGAAAAGGATCAGGAAGTGGAAAGTTCAGCTTTCTATGTAAGCATTGGTCTCCTTACATTTTCAATTCATGGAAGGGAGAAATGTAGTGTTGCAAGCTAGCGCCATCTACGGGAGTTAGGGGTAGGCGTTGCCTTTTACTTCAACGCAGCATTAGATGGCGCTGCGCTCGGCACGAGGGATTTCTCCTTAGCGCGCGCAGATTTCACCGCCTATCGGAATCGTGACAGCCAAGATAAGAGTTGTGATTGGGTGTGCCTTGAGGAACATTGTTGAGTGTGTGAATAAATGGGGCAGCTCAAGGAGCTTGGAGAGAGAGAATTGCCTGAACGTCACCTCGACTACATGTGTCTCTGAACCGGCCAAGTACCGGAGTCGGGACCACCGGCCCGGCTCACGTCATGGAACTCCGTTGGGCAACTCGGTGAGTTGCGCCCTTGCCGGCCACCCTCGTCCTTGACATGTAGTTCAGCACGGCACAGCGTAGCGCGTCGGTCGCGTAGGAGACAGGCGGCGTTATGTCCGGACCAGGGGGATCGGCGTATGTACCCCCCTAAAACATAACATAATTTAAACATAACACACACCAAAGCAGATGCTTCGTCACGCAAGCCGGCGGGTGCGATGAAGGTCAAAGCGAACGCGCCTCAGAAATAAAACACAACAAAAGCACTGCAACGCAGATGCATCGTCACTGAAGCCGACAAGAAGCCGGCGGGGTTCGCCGCGCCTGCGCAGTGGGAGAGCGTGATGTCACCACCGGACCGCCGAGTGAAAAAGGAAGACGTGGCGTGCTGCTTGTAGGAATGTGCTGCATGTAGGAATGCTTTCGAATTCCTAGACGTAGGCAGTCTCAAGGGTCTTTTACCGCTCCTCGACAACGTATCCTCTGATTCACTCGGAATGAATCAAGTGGCGCCATCTCAGAATAAATAGACCAAGCGTTCCGAGGCGAGATAAGCGTGAAAGGTTTTCAAAATGACGAGCCAAAGTTAACGTCTTAGCCAAGTCAAAGCTCTAGAAGGCACGGAAACGAAGAGGCATGGTTCGGCATGAGTTGGCAAATTGCGAAATTTCTGGCCCCTGCGCGACAGTTAGAGTCTGGGAGCGAGGCACGTGACATCACATCAGTGGGCGCTAAGTGATTGCATGACTCTCACGTGTTCGCTTCGTCGTTCTATACTTCGTTTCACCTTCCGTCCAGACGCAGCGGATGCTACGAGGAAACGGGACCAATCAAGGAGCGTCAAAAGTGCAAATCACTAGGATGGTTCTGTTTAGGATTGGTTCAGCGATGAAAAACACAGATAGAAACATTACGAACACCATGATGGTGCCCTTTTGAGGCTGTCTGATTCGTCATATAATCTCGTAGCATCGGCTGCGTCTGGACGGAAGGTGAAACGAAGTATAGTTGGCTCACGGGGACATGGTTTTCCGTTTTTGCATACAAAGTAGTTTCCGGGACCAAGCTTTTTGGTTTGTGGCATAAATGTGGGGCCGATGAGAAAAAAAATTGTTTGATTCCTGAAGGGTTTCTTCCTTTTGGGGGCGGGGGGGGTGTTCATTCGACAATTATATTTGCGTCAGTTATTAAGAAAAATCATCCATTGCTTATATGTTGCACCCAGAAACTGTGACGTTTGAACAAAATACGGAGCTGGTCGAAGCTTGAAGAAGAACTTGAGAACTACACTTCTGTTATACTTAGAGCGGCTGCCAACGTTCGGTTGTTCTTCTGAGGCCATTAGGATATTTCGTTTTCGGGTATTCCTCCCGTAGACACTTGTAGTTCTTTGTAACATCAGATGAATAAGTCAAATTTAGTCCTTTGAATGCTTCTATACACGGGGACGACTTTCTGAGACAGTTTAGCAACAACGAAAACATGTTTGGGTGCCTCAATGTGTGTGTGTACATGTAGAATGGGTCGTGAAGACATTTCTTTGTAATTTCAGTAAATAACGCTAAGAAATAATTCCTGACGTTGATATCTTGCAAAAACACCTATTAGTTTTCCCCTTCACGCAATGGCAGTGGCGGAAAAGTATAATGAAAAGAAACAGCTTTCCCTCCTCAAATCGCAGTTAAAACATGCGATTGCATGATCTGACGCTAATTCAGTGCTTTTCATAGTCATGCGCTAGCGATGGCAAAACACAGAACATGGGCCGAGCTCCAGACAGCATTAAAGTTCGGCTATTCTCATCATCGATTGAACACGAGCCATTTCCTCAATGTTTTACGATGCCGATTGTTATTCAACCCGAGCACTCGACTCAGCCTTACGACGATCGGGTTTGTCACGGCGCCATGTAACTCGTGCTGTGAGGTCGTGACGTCATGTGACGTCACTGTTTCAACGCTAATAAATCCGCAACGTTCTCCATTTAAGTCAACTTGACGCAGTGAGTCACGTGACTACGCCTCATGACGTGGCATTACTTGACAGCATGTCTTCACCCCACGTGACACATGAATAATCATAGTGCCAATGCAAGAGCGCCACGAAAGCCCACAATTTCTTATAACGTACCCTGTTAATTTTTTTTATTCTTAAATATTCATTGTGCGACACTAACAAAAAAGAAAAAAAAAGTGACCGTGAACCGTTTTGCACCAAGTACTGTTATAGCATTTTGTTTTCTTCTCCGGTCCAAGATGACGACGAAGGTTTCGGTTTGGTTCAGTTTTGGTTCGGCAAAAAATAACGGTTCGGCTCCAGCCTTTCGGTTGTGTTCGGTACCGGTTCGACACTCTTGATAAAAATACGACCCCCAGGTTTTATGAACACCGAACTCAACATCATAAACTCCAAAACCACTCGCAAATAGTACGAAAACCTACCCGTATATTTGCGCTTTAAAAGTGACACTGCTCTTTAGCGGCGTTCGAGGCCGTGTTCAGTCAAAGTGCACCGTTTTTTCTATTGACTGGTGCACGGGAACTACCTTGACTACCGGATCTATTCAAATACACAGCCGCGTTTTGTCTGTTTTTTTTTCCCTAAATTTTGGCACGTTTTCTTTTTCTTTTGAATTAGAGGTCAATAAATGGTAAAGAACAACGAAGGTTGACCCGTAATAACACTGAGCATAATTTCCGAGCCAATCCCGCTAACCCATGCGCTCCCCCATGTCAGCCGCTGCTCCTAACACTCCGGTGCAAAGCGGGGAAGCTTGACGCGAGTGGCGTAAGTTCCACGGGACACTTAGAGCTCTGGGTACACTGTAGCCACGACATTGAATTATGCGGCCTATACATTATCAGGAGTAATTGCCCCTTGTTCTGTCTTGTTACACTAACTGGCATCCCACTATTTTGCAATTTGTTTCTTGCGACTTCGCCAACATCGTCTGGAAATTCAGATGACGACGGGGCCAGCGCGTTTGACGAGGAATCTCCACTCTTCGTTTCGTCTACAGTCAAAGCATAGGCGACGCTACGAGTCAAAGCGAACAATTCAATAGCGTCCAAAGAGCGACATCCTTGCATTCGTCGTCTATCTGTACGTGTTCTTTCATCGGGTAAACCAATCAACCGCAGCAAATGCCCAGACTTGCGCTTTTAGTATGTATGTTCATGACTCTATGTGTTTTAGACTCGGTTGTGCTTGCGTTCTTTAGGCTCATCTCAGCGCAGGTGTGGCGTAATTTTTAGCAAGAATGCCTCTTTCGCGCAAAATACAGCTGGTTTCGTTCATGAAACGCTCCACTTTCATCACTGCAACACTGAGGGTCACAGGAGTCAACACCACTACATTCTGCGCAGTCGATATTTTTATGTGATGCACGCCAACTGTTGCACTAAAACTGACTACTAAATGTCCCCAAAAAAGGGAAAAAAATGTCCGGTTTAAAATTTGTGCCCCTATTATGAGGAAACCCTGTCGACGCCGGCCTTGTGACTGCACAGACGTCAGTAGTGCACCATGTCAACGTCAGTTGTCCCAGTACGCTTAAACGGGCGCTTTTCACAATATATCCCCGTTAATCGGGACAAGCGGCTCCCACTAGGCCCTCCACCCTTTTTAATTGAGCAGAGCAAATAGCTGGAGAGGACGCGGGTGAAGAAGCCCCCAATCTTGGGCGGGAGAAGCTTGCATATTGCATCAAGGCCGAGACAAGCCGCCGTCCCCAGCCCCGCAAGTAGCTTATTTCACGATTTCTTTTCTCACACTCGGCAACCTATCTAGTTCACGAATTATATGGCACGATGAAAGCACGGAAATCATTCACCAGCTCGCCAGCGCTTTGACTCTTTCATAGCAGTCTGCACTGTACATTTTGCTCATTTCAGCACCAGGCTCAAAACGACCTTCCCGGGTAGGGCTGTGGCATTCATAGAAAAACATGAATCCACTGGCAGTAGACAGCATCATCACTCCTCCTGGCTCTAGTCAATGTAGGTCATTTTTTGCAACGTGATGAATGTCACGTGTTTACCGGGTGGAACGAAGATCCACGCAGAGCTGAGGAAGCCACTGGCAGGAGATGGAAAGCCCCTTTGTGTAAAGCAGGGGTCTCCAAACCCGGTCCGCGGGCCAAATCCGGCCCCCGGTGGTCTTCCAACCGGCCAGTGGCTAGTCGCGGTTCTTCCAATGAAGCCTGGCATGCAGCCCGCTTCCAAAACGCCCGCTGCTACCGGCGCAAAACTGCGCTTAAAGAAACTGCGCCGCAATCTAAACGAAAATATAAACAAAATATAGGAAACTGTTTATTGTAAGGTGTGTCCAGGGCTTAGAGTCTGGGGGTCTTAGTCAAACCCCCCCCCCCCTGATATTAACAGATAGTCTTAGACCCTCCTCCACAGCCCCTGCATTAGTGAATTTCAAAATCATATCTTGCAATAAAATAGCTTGTTTACAGGGGTGTGACATTTGGGGATTAGCAATTTGAGGGTTGCAAGTAAGCGTGGGAAGAGTCAGCAGTTGGGTTTATTTTATGTGCATCTTGTACATCTCGTCAAAATCCCCGCCCCCCTTTCTTGTAGGAACCCCCTTATCTTACGGGACACTTTAAGCACTGGGACTGTCCTCTCGTCATATTACTCATTGGACATTGTCATTGCCACTCTTAGTCCCCTGTGCCCGTGTAACTTTGTAATACAGCTGTGTAACTACGTATGTTAAAATTCCTTTGCATTCCCATGTATATTGTGCTGCTTAGAGTTCCTTGTCGTATACAGGGTGTTTCTTTTTATTCTTACAGATTTGTTTAAAAAAAGCCGTGAAAGCTACACTTATGCGGTTTGTGCAGGTGAGTTATACGGCCGAGGGTACATAGTATAGATAGATGGGCGCAATTATCAGTCGGCTAATTAAGTAAAATTTGTTCATTAAATTTTTAATTAGTGAAAATAGACATATAGTTCCAATTAGAAACTTGCTGACCATCATCGAAAACCACTAAATCAACTCTTTCTAGAAGGATATAACGCCGGGGGAGCATTTCACAGCGTTCTGTAAAGACGCTTCATTTGGACGCGTTTTTAGATGTCGATTTCTCATCGGAGCGAAACTTTGCGCCCTCGGTCCTGCTCCCCGGTGGTCGCAGCGCAGAGCCACCCCCTCGCCTCCCTCGTAGAATGAAGGGAAGGAGGGCGCACGTGTGTTGCGCGACTCAGCCACTGGGGAGCAGGACCACGGGCGCGTAGATGCGCTCCGATATGAAACCGAAATCGAGAAACGCGTCCAAATGGAGCGTGTTTACAGAACGCTGTAAACTGCAGCCCCGGCGTTATATGCTTCTAAAAATAGTTGATTTAGTGGTTTTTGATGACTCCCAGCAAGTTTCTAAATGGAACTATATGTCTATTTGCACTAATTAAAAAGTTAAATAACAAATTTTACTTCATTAGCCGATTATTAGTTCCGACTATCTCCCTATACTATGTCCCCCTAGCCGTACAACTAACCTGCACAAACCGCATAAGTGTAACTTTCATGCCTTTTTTTTAACTAGTCTGAAAGAATAAATAAATGTATATTGCATTATATCAGCATCAGTTCTATCATTTTCACTAGTCTTCCGCCCTGTGTGTACATGCTAAAGTCCTCATGCACTTTGATTTGTGCCTTGTGGGTTTTCTAGGTCCAAATTGTTCTCTGTCATATTTATCTAAATAATGCATTTTAAAATAATATATGTGTTTATCCACCTTTTATTTTTTTATGTTTACTAAAACTTTTACTTCTGTATTTATTCGTTATCTAGGATCATTAATTTAGTTTTTCCTCATTTATAATTATTCATTTGTCGGCCTTCAAAAGAGCAGCAGATCCCCGATCCGGCCCCTTAGTCAAAAAGTTTGGAGACCCCTGGTGTAAAGTATGAGCGACCATGCTAACCCTCGACGGGCACAAAAGTAACATTCTGGCTACACAAAAAAGTCCGGGTAAGAAGAAACTTCCTCCTCTCTCTCCGATTGCTTACGTCATGCTCTCATCTCTGTACCTTCAATAACACTGCACACAAGATGCAAGATGGAGTATAGGGGGAACACCAGAAATACTCCTCTCTTCGGCATAAGACGTAATTACTAAAGGGACGCCGCAACGCGATGGGAATAACTTCCACGACGAAAACCTTCCGTGTCTAACCCCCCCCCACCCCCTCTCCACACACCGCCCGTTGGAATGATGCACCAGCGATCTGCCATAAGTTTCCACGAGAGTACATGAAGCACACTGAATAGTCGACACTTTTCCCAAACCTAGAGAATCCAAAAATTCCGTGGTATCACCGTGTCTGCCATAGTCACTCAAACCCTGAGAACAGTAGGCCTATCTCTTCGGGAAGCCCGGCTTTCGGCAAACGCTTGTGGGCTTCCGCTGTGCTTTGACTGTGCACACAAGCAAGAAGCCCATAAGACGTCGAAGTGTAATCGAAGGTACGACTGAAGGCGGGGCAACTGAAAGACCTCCCCTCCGTTTTTATCTTGCACTTCTTGGTATGGAATCCGACACTTTCGGAGCCCTTTGAGCAGAATTCGGTGTTCAGGCCCAAGAAAGAATCTGATATGGCACGTAGAACTCGGTTATTTGTGCTGCCACGACAGAAGAACGCCAATCGTCACTCAGAGCAGCCCGATCAGCAGTCCACGATGGCCCTGAACCGGTCCCTGACAAAGCCCGGCTTTTCCTCGAGGGTGTTGCAGGCGTTGGTCAGGGCTTCCTGGAAGTGGGCGTGGGCGTCGGAGGCACACGCACTTTGAATGCGTGCCGGGACGTCCTTCTCGTCCATCCATCCGTGTAGCAGGGCCTCCAGTAGCTCCCTCGTGTGCGTGGGCAGCACGTAGCGCTTCTCGGGCACTAGGTCTAGCCGCGGAGAGGACGGGCTGTAGGAGAAGCGTGCGACCAGGATGTGGCAGTAGTCGCCCAGTGCCTGAGCCTGTCGCGACAGCAGGGCCGTGTACGTCGTGTGGTACAGGTCGTCCCAGATGCTCCCGCTGGACAGGCCCACGTCCTGCGGGGAGGGGAGGACGGTGCCGCGATTGGTGGAAACAGCCGCGAACAGCACCGCAATTAAATCTAAGTAACTCTTTATATAGTAGTAATACTTATTCGAAAAGAAACCAGCTGATGCAAATTGCGAAAAGATAACATTATTCGCAATATTAATTGATAAATCTATATTTTTGTCATCTGATTCTGAAACTAGGTGTACACTGTGTGGCAGAGCGAGCACGATATAGGTGCCTTTTTGTATTTTTACTTCGAAAGGGTATTGACAGGCGTCCAATTTCAGCGCTGAATAAGTTAGTGCCTCGAATAAGTACTTTCCTTTTTTTTTCTTTTGATGCCAGCCCTTTGGTTTTAAAAAAAATACCAAAAGAAACACCGGTTATCGCTTGTTTACACCTAACAGTGCCGCACTTTGTACAAGCAGGGACGCAAGCTCTACTCACAATTAAGCGCAGAAGAGTGACGTACCCATTTCAGGCACCTTGTCATTTTCTCAACAGCATGCTCCGCACAGGTATGTCACCCTCTTGTTGTTCTTGTTATAGCGAACAGTTGCTATCCGTGGGAGCAGTTTGTCACTAACAACCTTCCTCGTCGTGCTGGGCCCTGGTGGCTGTTATTCTTATTTATGAGAAGCCGGGAGTGCAAGTACAGCGTATCCCCACAAAAAGATTACAGAGATTTTTTTCCCAGCACAAAACTAAACGACGCATCACCGAACGTTCAACCTCTGCCTAGATACAGCGCTAGTGGTCCGAAGCAGATGCAAAAGCTTCAGAGCTTACCGTTACCTTATCCAGAAGTTATGTGATTTTGTTTTTATTTCAATGGAAAATCGAGGTTTGTCCCGGGTAACTGGTATCTGGTTTGGACCGCTAGTGTTACATTCTGAGCGGAGAACGAGCGTTCGGCAATGCACAGTTTATTTCTGTGGTAAATACAAAACCATGTAAATTGTTTGGGGAAATCCTGTATACTAGTAATATTTATAACCAGTTTTAGAACGTACCTTTGGCACCCAACCGAGCTTCAAGCAGTTTACTGACATTTCATTCAAGCACGTACGTCTAGCGCAGTACGACTACAATGATTCCCGAGAGAATCAGTCTGGGGAGCTGTCACGGAATGCCAGAGCCAAATCCATCAATGACAAATCTGGGAATCGGTGAATATTAGGAATATCGGAGTAATCTTTGTTGCTGGACTCAAAACAGTGCTGCAGAAGTAGCAAAAGAAATTATTGAAGCTTAGAAGCATATTTGTCAAAATTGACAGAAATATGTGTCAAATTGCCAGCAGAAAATAAAACACATTGCTTTATTCCTCGTAATATTGTGTTGTTGTTGTTGTTGTTTTTTGTCTTCTTGGAGTGCAAGCAAGTCGAATTTGGTTACAACTAAGTCGACGCGATTTCAAAATATGTTCGGTATAGCATTTTGTTTGCTGTAGATGGGATTTGCCTAAAATGTCCTGATTTGTTTTATGCACACTACACGTCATGGTCACGCAGCATATAGCATAGGCATTTATAATGGATGCTGCTTTGTTTTTGCATATTCGAAGTGCAAGAAAGCCACAATAAAGCCTCGTTTCACTTCAAAGATAATAGAAGTTACAAGAGGGCACTATAACACGCGCTTCGCGAGTGCCTGCTCTAACATGCGTTGTAACATGCCTGAAGGCGCGCTTCTCCTTCCGAGAGCTCGCGCACTGCGGGAGAGCGTACATAAAACAAGGAGCCACACATGTGCCTGATGTGTGCGCACTTCCTTGGTGCGAATGCACAGCATGTCTTGGATACTGCACGTAGGTACGGTATGCACTGTCAACAATCCGCACAAAAGAAAAAGGAACTATCACCGTAGAAAGCTTAACAACTTCTAATGCTCCATGCATTAACTAATAGTTGAAGCAACTTCGCACAAGTTTTTTTGCGTGTATGTCCATGTGCGGCCGTAAGCATGTCTGGCACTCTAGGCAAGTGTTGGACACAGGCCAATTACAGCAAATACGTTTTCACGTACCTTAATTCTCTAATAAGGCAGAGACATGATCCCCTAAACTCAGGCACCTTTGAAAAACCGTTTTTTTTTCTGTTTTTTAGATGGTGTTGTAACACAGCTGAAAAGCGTGTAAAATTTCGATATCCGGAAGACACTCCAGTGACTCTCGCTAGCTCTGCAAAGCATGCGATGGAAAATCATGCAGAATGTCAAAATCCAGAACACGCTTGCTAGAGAGATACGAGAGTCACTCTCGCTGACTCTGCGAGGCACGTGATCGACGCGCGCGCTGCATTGGCAATGAGCGTCCCCCACCCACAATAAAGCCAAACAACAACTTCCACGCGTCCTCCGTCTATACTCTGTTTCATACTTAGTGTGCAGCGCTGTCAAAGCTGCTGGCGCGAGCATGGAGCTTGATCTCTTTGATCATTTGCACGCGTTCTCGCGCAAACCAAACCATCGATGAAGTCACGCGCTCTCGCCAGTACCTTTGACAGCGTTGCACGCTAAGTATGAAACAGAGTATAGCGCCGTCTGCCTCACGTCGTCTTCTCGCGCTCGGCGTCTCGCCCAGCCATATCCAGTGGGGCGCGATCAGCGATGCAAAAACAAACTAAACTCTTTAGAGCGAGATTTTATTGTGGACGCAAGTAGCTTTCGATGTTCGACCGCGCACGGTGTGTCGACGCTGTCTATACTATTTGCGCTTCAATTGGCTCCAACTGTGGGAGGAGGCCGCCTCCAACGGAAGGGCCTACGAAGTCGACACCTCCGTTGTCAAAATTGAAGCGGACGCTTCAATTTTGACGATTTTTGCAGTAGTCGCGTCGTCTGTCGATTTTGTGGGCAAGCCAACATCACGACTTTTCTGCTCGCCTCCTCCACTTTTCCTTGACTTCGGTGCCCGTCAGATTTGACGTCACACGCCACCTGCCACTGGTTTCCTCCCGCTGCTCGTTGACCTCGCTACCGCCGTCGCCTCGGCTAAAAGGTCAAAGAGGTCAGGCTTCGGGTGGATTTGGGAGATTCCTGCGCCGAAGCGTGCGTTTTGCTTCCCGCAGGGAAAGGGCATGAACCCTTCGTGTTATTCCCTTTCCCGTTTTCGGAACTTGAAAACGGCGGAGGCCTTGAGCGATTGACCGACAGCCAACAGAGCGCGTGGGTGGCTCTCCCGACCCACGTGATGAGCAGATCAAGGCCGCCATGGGCGACACGGTGTGAGGTTTCACGGAAAAAACTTACCCCCGGCCAAAAAAAAAAAACGGCCGGGAGCGGAGCATTGCACGACTTGTCGAACTCGTGCTCGCCTGACGATTTTTGTAGTGTCCTGTTTGGGCAGGCCACAGACTTCGTAGCGGGTTCCCTGTCATTAGGGAGTTTTAGCAGGTCGTTTCCACATGAACGGTTCTTCTTTTCTTTCTTTATTAATACTGTTAACCTCTTTCGAGGTTGTTACAGGAGTGGATGAAACATAATATCACACAGGTTGCAATTGCTGCAATAACTTGGAACAAAAATCTAAAAAGCTAGTAGTATTTACAACATCAGGTGGCAAACTATTCCAATCAATAATCGTTCGAGGAAAGAAGGAGTATTTAAATGCGTCATTTTTATAACTATATGGTTTTATTGTTCTGCTGTGAAAATGCCTAGTAGACCTGGGGGCTCTTCTCGTTCGAAATGGTGAGTTGGGCCAGTTGGTTCATTATGGGAAAAGACAAGCGCCGAAAGACTGGGACGAAGTGAGGAAACGACGACACAAGGCGCACTCGCAACTGAAGTTTTATTTTTGGAAAAACATAGTCTTATACAGTCTTGGGTAGTAACGCGTTACTAGTAACGCGTCACTGTAACTTCGTTACTTTTTTGGTAACTTGTAACTGTAACGAGTTACCTTTTAAAAATGTAACTTGTAACTGTAACGAGTTACTTTTTTCTGAGGTAACGATGAAAGTAACGACGTTACTTTTGTCGTTACTTTTCAGCTTTTTATGAATAATATATCACTGAACGAGTACTATTTAGCTACATCTTGCACTTTCCAAATTGTCTGTTCCGACATTTCGAGTGTCAAATTGGCCTGGCACAAAATCGTGAATACGTTCTTTGTTGCGAGTCACGACCCGAATATAGCCACGTGTAAATTTGATAAAAAAATCTAGTTATCTTTACGCACGCGCTTGTACTTTGCGACTGAACACTTGCATCTTAGTGTTTTGAAGCACTATGTTGTGGTGTTTTCTTTCTTTATTTCATGCAAACGCTTTTTAATCGGGTAAATCAACCGTAAAGCAACAATACTCGCGGAGGGCACTGCGCATTTTTCGCATTTTGATTTGCGCCACTACTCTGGTGTGGAAACTTTCAAACACTAATTTCGAGAAGCAACTGCTGCTAAGTTACAATATGAAGTAAAAAGCGTACTTTTTTATTTTAATGCAATAAAACTTTGTGAGGGGCGTTTTCTAGCTTTTCCTAATTTTTTGTGTTATAGAAAAGTAACTGAAAAGTAACGTCGTTACTTTTTAAAAGTAACTGTAACTGTAACGAGTTACTCTTTTGTTGCGGTAACTGTTACGGTAACTTCGCTATTTTTTTTAAAGTAACTGTAACTGTAACGAATTACTTTTTAAAGGCAACTTACTCAAGACTGGTCTTATATACACTTTTTAAAACACCCCACGTCACTTACCACGTGCCCACTCTTTATCTAAGAATAAACGCTGTTTATCAGTCAGGGTAACGGAAGGTTCGCTTATGCACTTATCTGCACACTTCTCCTTTATTGCATATGCCTCATGAATTTCCCGGGTAATCTTTTTGCTGCATCGCCCCAGGATTGCCAAGTCATTGAAAACTGGTGTGCACTCACATCGGTCGCAATGCACAGCCAGGTGCCCAGAAGGTGACTGTTTCAAGGAAGCAGCGTGCTCTCTTGCGCGATCATTTACACAGCGCCCAGTTTGGCCTACGTAAGACCCACAGCAGGAAAGCGGAATGTCATACACAACACCGGTCTCACATTCCACGAACTTATTCTGGTGTTTTTTCTTGTTATAGGATACCGCGTGAATGTAAGGGATTACAGCGGACCTCGCTCCAAGAAAGGTGTACTCCCTTTTAATTCTGCTCACTTTAATTTAGTTAAAAGAGGTATTGCCCCATCGTGCCTCGGAGCCGCTCTGAAAAAAAAAAAAAAAACCCTGTCCTGAGGAAATGGGAAGGAGCTTCCTCCTGCAGGTAAATCGGCTCGCAAGTGCGGGTTTTCCGCTGAGGTCGATTGTTGAAGCTGCAGAGGGCCTTAAAAAGAAATTTAGGGGTGTGGAAAGAAACGTTCATGAACGCCAAAAAATGAAATCCGCTGTAATCCCTTACATTCACGCGGTATCCTATAACTTGAAAAAGGTAGCGGAACGTTACGACGTTCCCGTCGTCTTTTCAGCCCCTAAAAAGCTCTCTGCGTTATGCAGGAAAATCAATGATCCTGAAGAGAAGAGTGATGAATGCAAAAAAAACACCAGAATAAGTTCGTGGAATGTGAGAACGGTGTTGTGTATGACATTCCGCTTTCCTGCGGTGGGTCTTACGTAGGCCAAACTGGGCGCTGTGTAAATAATCACGCGAGAGAGCACGCTGCTTCCTTGAAACAGTCATCTTCTCGTTCGTTTCTCCCATTCCGGCCGCTTGAGTCCTCACCGCAACGCAGCCGGCACCGATCACGACTCGGGAAAAAATGAAACTGGCGGTCGGTTTGGCGAATGACTCCGCCGACCCAGCCGAGCGTTAGGTTTAGGACAGCGGGGGGCGATTTCCCATCCTGTTACTCTGCTTTATTTAAGAGGTTGAACCAAATCATTTCGAGGACTGCTCACATAGGTAAGCCATCGTGAATGCTCTAAACTGCGCATGATTGGAAAATTTTTGCGATATGAAGGCAGACTGGCTGCCGTGACGACTGCGAGAAGATGAAATGATTTGGTTCGACGGCACACAACGTGAACGATCGTTCAAGTTCAAGATGACGCAGACACACCACATACCTTTACGGTCGTTAAGATACTTTTTACTCTATCTAGCTTCGCAGTTCTTGAAATTCCGACCGGCAAATGTTACGTCGGCCGTCTTGTTTACATCAGTCGTACGCCGGAAACACGACCCGCCAGGGATTTACACGATGCAGAATGTTTCACATGTTTACTAAAAGATGGCGCCACCGGTGAAACACAATTATCATCATCGTTTACACGGTTGCGCCAGCTTCACGATTCGCTAAAATGTGTCAAATTTTACGAACGGTTTCACGGAACGGACCAGCTGCACCATTCGTGATTTCGGAACCGTGGGCTAGAAAACGACTCGCTAAAACTCCCTATTGTCGCTCTCGCTCGCGGACTCTGATTCTTTCGCTTCGTTGCCACAGTTCGCCAGTACCTCGTCTTCTTTTGATCTCACATTGTTTGGCGTGTCCGGTTTCTTCTTTTTTGTATGAGGAAAAAATTTGTATCCATTTCCGCACGTATTCTTCCCCTCTCTTCAAGCACCTTCCCCCTGCTTTCTTTTTGTTTCGTGACGAGTAATGTTACAATCCAACACACGGCGTGCGAGATCGCTACCGCCTGACGTGTGATTGTGGGTTCACACACTTGGATGAGTCCGACCGACTGCGACTGCGAGGGCTCGCAACGTTACTTCTTTTATGGGTTGCTATGGCAACAGCTGCGTCGGCTCCAACAAAATGGGGTTAAAACCGGTTTTGTTGGTGCCGACGCAGCTGTTGCCATAGCAACCCGAGCAAGTGTGTGAATCGCCCTTTACGCAGCGAAGCCGAACTCGTCGAGCGCAGAGTTTCGTAATTCTTCCTGTAGAAAGTCGCTCGGCGCCGGAGCGCACCGAGAAAGAAGTGAGCAAACGTCTTTTATTTACTCCTGGAATTCTGGAATGCTACTTTCTATTAGTTTTCGCAAAAAATAGTCTCGGCGCTTCTAGGTTTCCTTCTGCTATATCCGCAGCACCGCCTCCACCTTGTTCGTTAAAAACGTAATAAAATCGCATTAGAAGTATAGCACCAGGAGCGTGCAACGAACATTCGTTTGTTAAATCCGATATTTCGCTATACCCGAGTTCGTTATAGGTGGGTACGACTGTATTTCACAAAGTTCTAGAATATTTTATCCTGCTTTTCATCTTTGCCAGCTGGAAAAGGTGGACGGCATATCTGCCGTTTCCCATGAGTTCTCTTTCCCAAAACATGGAAACCTGCCGTGCGCATCACTAATCAACAACCTTACTTACACGGGCTCGATATCGCACGACTTTTACGGAGTGTGGGTATCAGAATTATTTCGTGGTCACAGAATTGCGCGACTCCAAGTGCATTTGTCACCACGGGGCAATATATACACGCAATCAAATTTATCGCTAATTTTTTTCGAGTTGCTATCATAAGGTTCAGACAAAAATTAAAGTTGCTTACAGTACGCCATTGTCTTACAAATTCGGGGTATTGGAAACATATTTTCATGGACTTCATCGAAAACTGTTTCAACCACGTATGCGGCTCGCACGTTTCGTCCTCACACCGTAATGGTGCTCATTCATTTCTTCTCGCGGAGGAGAACGTATTCGGCGGTGCGGAATGTGCGATGAAGAAGGTGCGCGCTCAGCAGCAAGGCCACCACAACGGCGGCCGACGCGACGTCGACGCACGCCACGTACACGAGCCACGTTCTCGGCATGCCGCTTGACCCTGTAGGCCACGGGGCTGCCCACAGCTCGGGAGAACGTCGGCGTGCCGTTCGGTAGAAGCGCGTCTCGCTCTGGCAACAAGGGCGAGACTGGGGAACGCTTCGGAAACATCCGAGAACGCGTGCGTCGCGGAGCAGGTTAACGTTGAGCTATGATGCGGGGCGCACCGTTATTATCGGTAAAGAGTCATCGTCAAACTCTGTCATATTGAGCAGTGCTTCTATAGGGACCCCAACTCGGCCACCGACCTTGTCCCGGCGGTAGGTGGCCTGCTTGATGAGGCCGCCCTCCGACTCGATGACGAGCAGCCTCTCTCGGCGGTGGTGCTCCGGCGCTCCGTCGGCCCCGGGGAAGAGCGGGCAGGCCACGTCCGCCATGGCCAGGGCCCAGTCGACGCTCAGGTGGGCCCGGCCCGCAGCGCCCTCGTCATACTCCACGGCCAGGCCCAGCTCCGACCGGAGCAGTGTGCAGAGGCGCCACACCACCTCGTTGTGCGCCTCGCAGTCCCGGGAGTACACCACCTTCACCACTGCAAACGTAGAGTTTGCGTAATGAGAATTTCACGGGAATTATAAAGGTCTTGGAAAAAGAAACTCCTTTAAAGAATCGCTGACGCGTCGCACGCCGACGGGCCTACGCAGAATTGAGATTGCGAGATGATTTGCCTATAGACGTTTCCGGAAATACGTGGTGCCTCCACAACCTGTTTGACGTAGCGGGATGTTCCAATGCATGGCACGATAGATTATCCGTGAACGCAAGACGGGGTTGACGTTGGTTTCACATTTTGTGATATCAGAATGCAGAGAAGGCAGAAGGAAAGCTGAAGAGAGTGTATGATGACCTCCTTTTGTGTTTGCTGCATAATATATATTGTCACGAATGACAATTGATGAAGCGATAATACTGAAGAAACTAAACGTTTAATGGGGCGGGCTTGTGCCCAAAAATAAAAAAAGGGAACAGATAAAAGCAGAGCGTCGCGGGCGTTGAAGTCGGCGTGACAGCAGGGTCGAACGCTGGGGCGAAACTGACTCTGGCTCGCTGCGCGAAGCCCCTTATGTACTGTACATACATGCGTGGGCTTCGGGAATAATCGGCGCGGAACGTTCGGCGCGTAGAATATTCGGACCTCGACCAAGCACCAGGATTCTCGAATTTACCAGAACACTAAATTTCACGAATAAACAAAAGACACGTTGCTCCCAGGAATCGAATCCTGGCACTTCGCGTGGGAGGCAGGCACGATAACCGTTAGGCCACGCGCGCGCTACCTACTTGGCCAGCTGAGCGCGCGGCAATATGAAGTGTTTGAGTCGGTACGAGCATGATCTGAACAGCCCCACAATTCTCCTTACTGCAATGTTTCCTGACATTTCCGCAGGAAAATTTAAAGAAGTTAAACCTGAAGTGCCAGTGAAACGGCGGTATATTTATTTCTAGAAAAAAGAAAGGGCCCCATCTTCCATGCATTCCGACCGCTTCGAAACTGCGGAGCATGAATGCAGACATTGCAGTTGTTCCGGTAGGACCACATTGCTGGTAACACTTTAATAAAAATAGAGGAGTAGCAAAACCCCACTTTAACGATCAGTACCTACCGTAATATCCCGAAAGATGCCCCACTCCACGAACTATAGACCTTTCCAAATACCGCCTTCTGGGCGCTGCCATCTTTGTCTTCTGGGCTGTGGAAGGCGTTCTGAACGTGCGCAGTAGCTGTCTTCCACGAAATATGAGACGCCACGCATGCGTACAGTTCAGTGACTCAGCATTTTTCGACTGGAAGATAAGAGGTGGAACGGTCTATAGCCCACCCCTTTTTTGACATGATGAGCTATTTCTTATGAAAAAACATAGAAAAATAGCCCATTTCTAGTAATTGCAGTCCACTGGCCAATGGTAACCTCCGCCGAAATACGGTTAGTTAGCTACGGTGGGAGATAAGCAAACATTGCTGACTGGGAGAAACTGCCTTCTATGATAAGGATAGATAACTGGGCGAGTTGGTGTGAGTTCATGATGAAAAACAGCGCGACTGGGACGAGGACACAAGGAGACGAAGAGAACACAAGACACAGCGCTGACTATCAACTGGTTAGTTATTACAACATAAGGAAGAACGACAATGAAATGAAGAACATGGAGTCAGCAATGAGCGATGATAACATGGAAGGGTTGGACAGACAGTCGTGAGAACATACAAAAGAGCCCTTTGTAGAAGAAATCAAATTGATAAGGATAGATAACTGGGCGAGTTGGTGTGAGTTCATGATGAAAAACAGCGCGACTGGGACGAGGACACAAGGAGACAAGAAGAGAACACAAGACACAGCGCTGACTATCAACTGGTTAGTTATTACAACATAAGGAAGAACGACAATGAAATGAAGAACATGGAGTTAGCAATGAGCGATGATAACATGGAAGGGTTGGACAGACAGTCGTGAGAACATACAAAAGAGCCCTTTGTAGAAGAAATCAAATTGATAAGGATAGATAACTGGGCGAGTTGGTGTGAGTTCATGATGAAAAACAGCGCGACTGGGACGAGGACACAAGGAGACGAAGAGAACACAAGACACAGGCTGACTATCAACTGGTTAGTTATTACAACATAAGGAAGAACGACAATGAAATGAAGAACATGGAGTCAGCAATGAGCGATGATAACATGGAAGGGTTGGACAGACAGTCGTGAGAACATACAAAAGAGCCCTTTGTAGAAGAAATCGAAATTGATAATGATAGATAACTGGGCGAGTTGGTGTGAGTTCATGATGAAAAACAGCGCGACTGGGACGAGGACACAAGGAGACGAAGAGAACACAAGACACAGCGCTGACTATCAACTGGTTAGTTATTACAACATAAGGAAGAACGACAATGAAATGAAGAACATGGAGTCAGCAATGAGCGATGATAACATGGAAGGGTTGGACAGACAGTCGTGAGAACATACAAAAGAGCCCTTTGTAGAAGAAATCAAATTGATAAGGATAGATAACTGGGCGAGTTGGTGTGAGTTCATGATGAAAAACAGCGCGACTGGGACGAGGACACAAGGAGACGAAGAGAACACAAGACACAGCGCTGGAAGGGTTGGACAGACAGTCGTGAGAACATACAAAAGAGCCCTTTGTAGAAGAAATCAAATTGATAAGGATAGATAACTGGGCGAGTTGGTGTGAGTTCATGATGAAAAACAGCGCGACTGGGACGAGGACACAAGGAGACGAAGAGAACACAAGACACAGCGCTGGAAGGGTTGGACAGACAGTCGTGAGAACATACAAAAGAGCCCTTTGTAGAAGAAATCAAATTGATAAGGATAGATAACTGGGCGAGTTGGTGTGAGTTCATGATGAAAAACAGCGCGACTGGGACGAGGACACAAGGAGACGAAGAGAACACAAGACACAGCGCTGGAAGGGTTGGACAGACAGTCGTGAGAACATACAAAAGAGCCCTTTGTAGAAGAAATCAAATTGATAAGGATAGATAACTGGGCGAGTTGGTGTGAGTTCATGATGAAAAACAGCGCGACTGGGACGAGGACACAAGGAGACGAAGAGAACACAAGACACAGCGCTGGAAGGGTTGACAGACAGTCGTGAGAACATACAAAAGAGCCCTTTGTAGAAGAAATCAAATTGATAAGGATAGATAACTGGGCGAGTTGGTGTGAGTTCATGATGAAAAACAGCGCGACTGGGACGAGGACACAAGGAGACGAAGAGAACACAAGACACAGCGCTGGGAAGGGTTGGACAGACAGTCGTGAGAACATACAAAAGAGCCCTTTGTAGAAGAAATCAAATTGATAAGGATAGATAACTGGGCGAGTTGGTGTGAGTTCATGATGAAAAACAGCGCGACTGGGACGAGGACACAAGGAGACGAAGAGAACACAAGACACAGCGCTGGGAAGGGTTGGACAGACAGTCGTGAGAACATACAAAAGAGCCCTTTGTAGAAGAAATCAAATTGATAAGGATAGATAACTGGGCGAGTTGGTGTGAGTTCATGATGAAAAACAGCGCGACTGGGACGAGGACACAAGGAGACGAAGAGAACACAAGACACAGCGCTTGGGAAGGGTTGGACAGACAGTCGTGAGAACATACAAACAAGAGCCCTTTGTAGAAGAAATCAAATTGATAAGGATAGATAACTGGGCGAGTTGGTGTGAGTTCATGATGAAAAACAGCGCGACTGGGACGAGGACACAAGGAGACGAAGAGAACACAAGACACAGCGCTGGGAAGGGTTGGACAGACAGTCGTGAGAACATACAAAG
This sequence comes from Ixodes ricinus, assembly GCA_037355805.1. Taxonomy (NCBI): domain Eukaryota; kingdom Metazoa; phylum Arthropoda; class Arachnida; order Ixodida; family Ixodidae; genus Ixodes; species Ixodes ricinus. The sequence continues at coordinate 26,774 of JAZHYW010043588.1, forward strand.
AGCCCTTTGTAGAAGAAATCAAATTGATAAGGATAGATAACTGGGCGAGTTGGTGTGAGTTCATGATGAAAAACAGCGCGACTGGGACGAGGACACAAGGAGACGAAGAGAACACAAGACACAGCGCTGGGAAGGGTTGGACAGACAGTCGTGAGAACATACAAAAGAGCCCTTTGTAGAAGAAATCAAATTGATAAGGATAGATAACTGGGCGAGTTGGTGTGAGTTCATGATGAAAAACAGCGCGACTGGGACGAGGACACAAGGAGACGAAGAGAACACAAGACACAGCGCTGACTATCAACTGGTTAGTTATTACAACATAAGGAAGAACGACAATGAAATGAAGAACATGGAGTCAGCAATGAGCGATGATAACATGGAAGGGTTGGACAGACAGTCGTGAGAACATACAAAAGAGCCCTTTGTAGAAGAAATCAAATTGATAAGGATAGATAACTGGGCGAGTTGGTGTGAGTTCATGATGAAAAACAGCGCGACTGGGACGAGGACACAAGGAGACGAAGAGAACACAAGACACAGCGCTGACTATCAACTGGTTAGTTATTACAACATAAGGAAGAACGACAATGAGAATGAAGAACATGGAGTCAGCAATGAGCGATGATAACATGGAAGGGTTGGACAGACAGTCGTGAGAACATACAAAAGAGCCCTTTGTAGAAGAAATCAAATTGATAAGGATAGATAACTGGGCGAGTTGGTGTGAGTTCATGATGAAAAACAGCGCGACTGGGACGAGGACACAAGGAGACGAAGAGAACACAAGACACAGCGCTGACTATCAACTGGTTAGTTATTACAACATAAGGAAGAACGACAATGAAATGAAGAACATGGAGTCAGCAATGAGCGATGATAACATGGAAGGGTTGGACAGACAGTCGTGAGAACATACAAAAGAGCCCTTTGTAGAAGAAATCAAATTGATAAGGATAGATAACTGGGCGAGTTGGTGTGAGTTCATGATGAAAAACAGCGCGACTGGGACGAGGACACAAGGAGACGAAGAGAACACAAGACACAGCGCTGACTATCAACTGGTTAGTTATTACAACATAAGGAAGAACGACAATGAAATGAAGAACATGGAGTCAGCAATGAGCGATGATAACATGGAAGGGTTGGACAGACAGTCGTGAGAACATACAAAAGAGCCCTTTGTAGAAGAAATCAAATTGATAAGGATAGATAACTGGGCGAGTTGGTGTGAGTTCATGATGAAAAACAGCGCGACTGGGACGAGGACACAAGGAGACGAAGAGAACACAAGACACAGCGCTGACTATCAACTGGTTAGTTATTACAACATAAGGAAGAACGACAATGAAATGAAGAACATGGAGTTAGCAATGAGCGATGATAACATGGAAGGGTTGGACAGACAGTCGTGAGAACATACAAAAGAGCCCTTTGTAGAAGAAATCAAATTGATAAGGATAGATAACTGGGCGAGTTGGTGTGAGTTCATGATGAAAAACAGCGCGACTGGGACGAGGACACAAGGAGACGAAGAGAACACAAGACACAGCGCTGACTATCAACTGGTTAGTTATTACAACATAAGGAAGAACGACAATGAAATGAAGAACATGGAGTCAGCAATGAGCGATGATAACATGGAAGGGTTGGACAGACAGTCGTGAGAACATACAAAAGAGCCCTTTGTAGAAGAAATCAAATTGATAAGGATAGATAACTGGGCGAGTTGGTTGAGGTTCATGATGAAAAACAGCGCGACTGGGACGAGGACACAAGGAGACGAAGAGAACACAAGACACAGCGCTGACTATCAACTGGTTAGTTATTACAACATAAGGAAGAACGACAATGAAATGAAGAACATGGAGTCAGCAATGAGCGATGATAACATGGAAGGGTTGGACAGACAGTCGTGAGAACATACAAAAGAGCCCTTTGTAGAAGAAATCAAATTGATAAGGATAGATAACTGGGCGAGTTGGTGTGAGTTCATGATGAAAAACAGCGCGACTGGGACGAGGACACAAGGAGACGAAGAGAACACAAGACACAGCGCTGACTATCAACTGGTTAGTTATTACAACATAAGGAAGAACGACAATGAAATGAAGAACATGGAGTCAGCAATAGAGCGATGATAACATGGAAGGGTTGGACAGACAGTCGTGAGAACATACAAAAGAGCCCTTTGTAGAAGAAATCAAATTGATAAGGATAGATAACTGGGCGAGTTGGTATGAGTTCATGATGAAAAACAGCGCGACTGGGACGAGGACAAAAGACGTAGAGAACACAAGACAAGCGCTGAGTATCTACTGGTTTGTTAATAGAGCTTGGGAAGAACGACAACAGAACGAAAAACATGCAGCAATAAGGGATGATAACATGGAAGGGTTGGACAGACAGGCGTGAGGACGTTATACAACAGAGCCACTTGTAGAAGAAATGAAATTGATAAGGATAGATAACTGGGCGAGTTGGTAAGAGTTCATGCTGAAAAACAGGGCGACTGGGACGAGGGCAAAGACTGGCTGAGAACTTCAAGACAAGCGCTGAGTATCTACTGGTTTGTTAATAGAACTTGGCGAGGAAGAACGACAACGGGAACGACAGACGCTGCGGCAATAAGGGATGATGACATGGACAGGGTTGGAAAAGACAGGCGTGAAGAACACACAACAGAGCCCTTTGGTGTGCATGAAATGAAATTGATAAGCGCATAGATAACTGGGCGAGTTGTGTAAGAGTTCATGTTGAAAAACAGCGCATTTGGGACTGAGGACAAAGACATTAGGACACAAGACAAGCGCTGAGTATCTGCTGGTTTGTTAATAGAACTTGAGGAAGAACGACAACAGAATGAAAAACATGCAGCAATAAGGAATGATAACATGGAAGGGTTGGACAGACAGGCGTGAGAACATACAACAGAGCCCTTTTGTAGAAGAAATGAAATTGATAAGGATAAGAAATAACTGGGCGAGTTGTGTAAGAGTTCGCGTTGAAAAACAGCGCGACTGGGACGAGGACAGAAGGAGACGTAGAGAACACAAGACACAGCGCTGAGTATCTACTGGTTTGTTAATAGAACCCGAGGGAAGAACGACAACAGAATAGAAAAACATGCAGCAATAAGGGATGATAACATGGAAGGGTTGGAAAGACAGGCGTGAGAACATACAACAGAGCAATTTGTAGAATAAATGAAATTGATAATCATAAATAACTGGGCAAGTTGGTAAGAGTTCATGTTGAAAAACAGCGCGACTGGGACGAGGACAAAAGGCGTGAGAGAACACAAAGACAAGCGCTGAGTATCTACTGGTCTTGTTAGCAGAACTTGAGGAAGAACGACAACAGAATGAAAAACATGCAGCAATAAGGGATGATAACATGGAAGGGGTTGGAAAGACAGGCGTGAGAACATACAACAGAGCAATTTGTCGAATAAATGAAATTGATAATCATAAATAACTGGGCAAGTTGGTAAGAGTTCATGCTGAAAAACAGGGCGACTGGGACGAGGGCAAAAGACGTAGAGAGCAGAAGACAAGCGCTGAGTATCTACTGGTTTGTTAATAGAACTTGAGGAAGAACGACAACAGAATCGAAAAAGCATGCAGCAATGAAGGATGATAACATGGAAGGGTTGGAAAGACAGGCGTGAGAACATACAACAGAGCCCCTTTGTAGAATGAGTGAAGTTGATAAGGTCACGGAGATAACTGGGCAAGTTGGCAAGGAGTTCATGTTAGAAAAACAGCGCGACTGGGACGAGGACAAAAGGCGTAGAGAACACAAGACAAGCGCTGAGTATCTACTGGTTTGTTAATAGAACTTGAGGAAGAACGACAACAGAATGAAAAACATGCGGCAATAAGGGATGATAACATGGAAGGGGTTGGAAAGACAGGCGTGAGAACATACAACAGAGCAATTTGTCGAATAAATGAAATTGATAATCATAAATAACTGGGCAAGTTGGTAAGAGTTCATGCTGAAAAACAGGGCGACTGGGACGAAGGGCAAAAGACGTAGAGAACAGAAGACAAGCGCTGAGTATCTACTGGTTTGTTAATAGAACTTGAGGAAGAACGACAACAGAATGAAAAGCATGCAGCAATGAGGGATGATAACATGGAAGGGTTGGAAAGACGCAGCGTGAGAACACACAACAGAGCCCTTTGTAGACAGAAATGAAATTGATAAGGATAGATAACTGGGCAAGTTGGTAAGAGTTCATGTTAGAAAAACAGCGCGACTGGGACGAGGACAAAAGGCGAAGAGAACACAAGACAAGCGCTGAGTATCTACTGGTTTGTTAATAGAACTTGAGGAAGAACGACAACAGAATGAAAAACATGCATCAATAAGGGATGATAACATGAAAGGGTTGGAAAGACAGACGTGAGAACATACAACAGAGCAATTTGTCGAATAAATGAAATTGATAATCATAAATAACTGGGCAATTTGGTAAGAGTTCATGTTGAAAAACAGGGCGACTGGGACGAGGGCAAAAGACGTAGAGAACAGAAGACAAGCACTGACTATCAACTGGTTTGTTAAAAGAACATGAGGAAGAACGACAATAAAATCAAAAGCATGCAGCAATGAGGGATGATAACATGGAAAGGTTGGAAAGACACACGTAAGAACATACAACAGACCCCTTTCTGAGAAGAAATGAAAATGATAAGGATAGATAACTGGACAAGTTGGCAAGAGTTCATGTTAGAAAAACAGCGCGACTGGGACGAGGACAAAAGGCGAAGAGAACACAAGACAAGCGCTGAGTATCTACTGGTTTGTTAATAGAACTTGAGGAAGAACGACAACAGAATGGAAAAACAGCATCAATAAGGGATGATAACATGAAAGGGTTGGAAAGACAGGCGTGAGAACATACAACAGAGCAATTTGTCGAATAAATGAAATTGATAATCATAAATAACTGGGCAATTTGGTAAGAGTTCATGCTGAAAAACAGGGCGACTGGGACGAGGGCAAAAGACGTAGAGAACAGAAGACAAGCACTGACTATCAACTGGTTTGTTAAAAGAACATGAGGAAGAACGACAACAGAATGAAAAGCATGCAGCAATAAGGGATGATAACATGGAAAGGTTGGAAAGACAGGCGTGAGAACATACAAAAGAGCCCTTTCTAGAAGAAATGAAAATGATAAGGATAGATAACTGGACAAGTTGGTAAGAGTTCATGTTGAAAAACAGCGCGACTGGGACGAGGACAAAGGCGAAGAACACAAGACAAGCGCTGAGTATCTACTGGTTTGTTAATAGAACTTGAGGAAGAACGACAACAGAATGAAAAACATGCAGCAATAAGGGATGATAACATGGAAGGGTTGGAAAGACAGGCGTGAGAACATACAACAAGAGCAATTTGTCGAATAAATGAAATTGATAATCATAAATAACTGGGCAATTTGGTAAGAGTTCATGCTGAAAAACAGGGCGACTGGGACGAGGGCAAAAGACGTAGAGAACACAAGACAAGCGCTGAGTATCTACTGGTTTGTTAATAGAACTTGAGGAAGAACGACAACAGAATGAAAAACATGCAGCAATAAGGGATGATAACATGGAAGGGTTGGAAAGACAGGCGTGAGAACATACAACAGAGCAATTTGTAGAATAAATGAAATTGATAATCATAGATAACTGGGCAATTTGGTAAGAGTTCATGCTAGAAAAACAGGGGCGACTGGGACGAGGACAAAAGACGTAGAGAACACAAGACAAGCGCTGAGTATCTACTGGTTTGTTAATAGAACTTGAGGAAGAACGACAACAGAATGAAAAACATGCAGCAATAAGGGATGATAACATGGAAGGGTTGGAAAGACAGGCGTGAGAACATACAACAGAGCAATTTGTAGAATAAATGAAATTGATAATCATAAATAACTGGGCAATTTGGTAAGAGTTCATGCTGAAAAACAGGGCGACTGGGACGAGGGCAAAAGACGTAGAGAACACAAGACAAGCGCTGAGTATCTACTGGTTTGTTAATAGAACTTGAGGAAGAACGACAACAGAATGAAAAACATGCAGCAATAAGGGATGATAACATGGAAGGGTTGGAAAGACAGGCGTGAGAACATACAACAGAGCAATTTGTAGAATAAATGAAATTGATAATCATAAATAACTGGGCAAGTTGGTAAGAGTTCATGTTGAAAAACAGCGCGACTGGGACGAGGGACAAAAGACGTAGAGAACACAAGACAAGCGCTGAGTATCTACTGGTTTGTTAATAGAACTTGAGGAAGAACGACAACAGAATGAAAAACATGCAGCAATAAGGGATGATAACATGGAAGGGTTGGAAAGACAGGCGTGAGAACATACAACAGAGCAATTTGTCGAATAAATGAAATTGATAATCATAAATAACTGGGCAATTTGGTAAGAGTTCATGCTGAAAAACAGGGCGACTGGGACGAGGGCAAAAGACGTAGAGAACAGAAGACAAGCACTGAGTATCTACTGGTTTGTTAATAGAACTTGAGGAAGAACGACAACAAAATGCAAAAGCATGCAGCAATGAGGGATGATAACATGGAAGAGGTTGGAAAGACAGGCGTGAAGAACATACAACAGAGCCCTTTCTAGAAGAAATGAAAATGATAAGGATAGATAACTGGGCAAGTTGGCAAGAGTTCATGCTAGAAAAAACAGGGCGACTGGGACGAGGACAAAAGACGTAGAGAACACAAGACAAGCGCTGAGTATCTACTGGTTTGTTAATAGATCATGATGAAGAACGACAATGAGATGAAAAAAATACGACAATGAGGGATGATAACATGGAAGGGTTGGAAAGACACGCGTGGGAACATACAAAAGAGCCCTTTGTAGAATAAATGAAATTGATAAGGATAGATAACTGGGTACGTTGGTAAGAGTTCACGTTGAAAAACAGCGCAACTGGGACGAGGACAAAATTTGAAGTCATTTCAAGGACCCAAAAACACGAATCATGCGTGTCAAAAACTTATAAAATTGACTGATTTAGTTGTTTTGATGAAGCTTAGCAAAATTTTAATCAAAACAACGTATTTATTTTAAATAATTTAGTCAATCAAGACGCATTAATTAATTAATAGGATTTTCGTGACGATTAGTTTCTGATATTATTTCCCCCTGGCCGCATAACTCACCTCCACAAACAAAATTAATTTGTAGGCAAGTAGTGATCATATAAGACTTCTAAGAGCTCACCTTTTCGTTGTACTCTGGTTTCTCAGAGAGCAAGGCAAACAATGACGCAGCGCCTTGAGACCATCCAACATAGAACAACTTTTCTTTTGCTGTTAAGTTTAAAACGGCGTCCAGCATCGCGGGAAGATCGTATAATGCATATTGATCGCCACTGAAGAAGAAATTATTGAAATAGACTGTCAATAGCTATAAAATGTCCCAAAGGCCCACATTCACTTATAAAATATAAACAAAAAATCAAGGCAATCTGGCGGTGGCCAATATACAAAAATGCTAGTAAATATACCAATACAAGCCAAAAAGCTTAAACCCAAGTTATGGTATTGTAGTACGCACGCGTTGACGGAAACCGTCTTTTTTCATTTAAATTGAGAGGTCCTTGTCTAAACATTTTTGTGAAAGCCCCAATATTGCGCCGAAGATTAAGGACGTTGTAGTTTTGTTCGTCTGATCAGAAGCAACAGCAGGCCGCTATCTACAGAAAGACAGACTACGCACTTTTACGCCGGTTTGTGTTGAAAAATATGAATAAAGCTTTATTTTTAAATGCAATTTAAACCTAACAAAACTAGTAGCTTCAGATGGATTGGAAAACATAACTGGAGGCGACAGTTATTTCTCACTTGATGGTTGAAACATTGAGAGCTTTGACGAAAGTAACTACTAACGAATGCTTTCAGGTATGATTATTATATCACTTTGATTACTCGGAATAGGCAAATTAAAGAGCACAAAGGAACGAATGGATTGTCATGGATTATACGTCAACTCTCTGAAAAACAAACCCGGCATTCATGAGTGTCGGAAATCAAGTTTGCTGCGTTCGCATTAGTGTCGAACACCTTTCTTCGATTGCAATTAACCGTTCATTTTAACTTTCTGGCAAGATTGAAGATGGATTTTATTTTCTGACTTGTCAAAACAATAGTGGGGCAAAGCAATGCTTTAGATAAGATCATGCTTAGGCGCTCGTTTCATTATACTAAAACTACCAGCCCTTTCAAACAAAGTTTCCTGTGTGTTTCCAAATATCCATCGTCATGAATATTTTTACACTTCTAAAAAGACTCCCAACTTCGCTGCACATGAACCATTGATATCTATAATCAATCGTTGCAATATATTTATATATATATATATATTCAACTGGCTGATGGTTGCGGCCCTAAGAATAATTTGCGGCGTGTCCAAGTTTTATGTTACACATTTTTTTAAAAAGTTGTGTAGCTCAATTTGTATTTGCATTGTGACAAAAGTACATATATTTATTGCATTAAATTTACGCGGTTCACTGATTTTCGCCATGAACTAATCATGTAAAATGTAATCGAAAACTTCTCAACATTATTAATATAAACTTCCATTCAACATACGTTATGAGTCAGAATAGACACGGTTTGTTTGGGATTTGAAGAATATACGGCCCGGTCGACGTGATGGTAACGGTTTTATCAGAATGAAAACATGACAGGTGTTTTTCCGCGTGTGACCCCGTTAGCCACTTCTTCTTCGTCCGTATCCATTCTCCAACATCCTCCCACCCAACAAAATAAGACCAACTGTGTTTGTCGATATGTCTAGACGGTAAAGAGCTGGATGCGTCTTCTTATCTTCACGCCCCTTCCGAGTCGAATAGAGGAGGCACGCACTTTCCCATCTCGAACAGGGAAGGTCTCGGCGGCAACGGCCAGATCTTAGAATGTTCTTGAGCGATGGTCGTTCCTCAGAAGCACAACGTCTCCCACTTGGATGTCGCTTTAGTCAGATAAGCCTACCGTGTGCACAGATTGCAGCTCCAAAATATACGCCTTTCGCCATTTGGACCAGAATACATCAAGGAGAGCTTCACGTATTTTCCACCGCCTAGATAGTTCTTGTTGCGTGGACCGTTTTGGTTCAAGTGTTGTAGAAGACAAAGACGTAAGCCTTTTGCCGATTTAAAGTGCGCACCTTATTGCCAAAACCAGGTTGCAGAGCAATTGTCTGCAAATTGGATTTCAGGTTTCCAGCAAGAAATCCAGTTAGATTTCAAGTAACATAATCCAGTTAGCGAAAAGCTACACGGGTATTTTCGGTAGGAAAGGTGCTAGAACCTCTTCATCGGCGGATGACGTCACTTTTGTTAGAGGTCGTGAGTTCATTGCCACTTCCAGCTTTATGAGCACGGTCAGCAGTTCGTAATACTTCAGACAGCTTTGCTTCAACGTGTTTTGCGAAGCTCGTTTGACAGATCTTATTAACCTTTCCCAGAAGCCGCTTCACCATGGGGCTCTTTCTGCTGATAACTACAGATGTAGCTGTTGTGTCGGAAGTGTTCTAATATGTCTTCCTCGGCGTTGAGCCTCCATATCAATTTCAAATAATTTGAAGCACGTCTAAACGTGCGTCCATTATCCAGGTAGATGGTTTTGCAGATACCTCTTTTAGCCGCGAATCCTCGGAACGCCGCCAAAGAATCTGGCCTCGTTAGCCTGCATGTCAGTTACAAGTGGACTTCCCTGGTCACTGCTGAAGTAAATATTACAATGTAGGCTTTTTCTGCCCCTTTGGAGGAGTGGTGAAACAATGGGCCTGCGAAGTCAATGCCTACAACTGAAATTGGGTCCGATGGAAAAACTAAATATTTCGGTAAGGGCGCGTACAGTTCGCTTGCCGCTTTTACATAGAGGTGCTTCCAAATTAAAAACCGATTAATTGACTTCTTGACCGCTTGGCGTGCTCGTAGTATCCAATATCGGTCTCGCAATTGTGTTAACGTCTCTCTCACTCCAGCGTCTAATATTCTTCGGTGTTTTTGTTGATTAGTAACTTCGTGAAGGCATTATCGGAAGGTAGAATAATTAGGTGTTGCTTGCTTCGCTTCACGTCGCTGTATTGCAGCCGTCCTCCGAGCCTGACAGAGATCTTGCTCATCTTTAAACGGTGCGAAGCTCCGTATTATGTAATTCTCTAGGCACTGCTCTTCAAGCGTTTCTTCTGTGTCTTTATGATCCAAACGGTTTCGGCAGCTTCTAGTTCGGGCGTTGACAGTGGTCCTGCTCTTCTGTCCGGATTCCTTGAGTTGAAGCAGAATCGAAGTATCCGGGCCATTTTGCGAAAAACCATCTGGAGACAGTCAAAATTGCCCAAGTCAAATACTTCGGGTTTCATGCTTTGGGCAGTGTGAAGGACTTGGGTCTTTCTTTCTTCTGCGTGGCTCTTCTCATTTTCTTTCTTTTTCCTGAGACCAAGTAGATATAGCTAAGCTTACCCATGCCGACCCATTCCACCAGACTGTATTCTGTACTAAGTGTTCCGTCGTTATTCCTCGCGTGAACAGGTTAGTCGGATTGTATTCACCTGGACAGTGATGCTACTTGCTCGGCGGGGATAGAGTTTGAATATCTGCGAGTCTATTTGAAACGAACGGCTTCCGCCTAGTTACTACAGATTTGATCCAATGAGGGTCACCATGGAGTCTGATCAAAAACTCATAACTTCACTTGACGATAGTTTCTTTCTCGCGTTATTCATGAGACGAGCCGCTGTGAGGGCTGCTTTTAGCTCCAATCTTTGCAACGAAACATCTTTGATTGAAGCCACTCGTGACTTCCAGATGACCTTTGCATTGCCATCTTGGGCTCTTGCCTAAATAGAAGCTCCATAAGCTACCTTGCTGGTATCTGCAAAGACTTGGACGGTCGTGCCATCATAAAGGGGCATTATCAGGAGAAAGTGAAGTTGTCATAGGAAAAAAATATTTCCGCACAAGCTTTCTCATTTTTGCTGAGTGTCTTCAGTGTAGCCGGTCCTCGCACTCTAGACCGTGTTTCTAAATTCTTTGGAACAATATTTTCGCTTTGATTACAAATGGCGGTATAAGCGCAAAGGGATCATAAATGCGCGACGTCGCTTTAAGTACCAGTCTTTCAGTCCATTTTGCTGACAGGATAAACAGGATCAAGATGAACAATTCGAAGTGTAAAGTATTAGCTTCTGGGTTCCAGAGCACTCCCAACGCCTTCCTCCCGTTCGTCGGTTTGAACTGAACGTCGGGGTGCATTGACGTTTCGTCTGCTACTCGACGTAACTCGCGGCTATTAGTTGTGTATTTGTAAAGGTGCCGTCTCGCTTTTCTTAATATCGTAACCGCTGTATTAGACACAACCTAGGCTTCCCCAAAGGTCTGTGCTCGCTGCCACATAGTAGCCTACATAAAGTGGGATTCCTATTTTGTTTACCGTTTCTAGAAACCAGTCCTCCACACTTTAAAAAAAATGCCGCAGTGTAGCCGCCAAAAGTAAAGGGCTTGAGGTTTCTCTAAATGGCACTCCATTCATTCGCAAGACTTCGATAAGTGACAGGTTATCTGCGCAAGCAGGCGGAGACTTGTACCATAAGAACGTTGAGTATTTCTTTTTGTTCAACCAACCTGATCTGGTGGAACGCCTTCTCAATATCTGCCGTAATTGCAATCTGGAATGTACGGCACTTAAGCAGGTCTAGAATATCTGGATTCAAATGTGAGCCCCTCATGAAGTGTGTCGTTTAGTGACAACTGCCCGGGACCCCTGGACGAGGCATCGAAGAGTATTCGCGCTTCAGTAGTTTCCTTTTCTTCTTGAATGAGAGCCTTGTGTGGCATATAGTACCATGGGCCATTCATATGTTCCTTTTCGACTTTCTCGGCAAGGTTATTCTGAAGGTAGACCCGTATGACTCTGTCCTACTGAATCAACTGTTTCCCGTTTTTCAGAAGGCGCCTGGTCAGTCTTTCCAGCCGTCTCAGGGCTATCCCTCGTTGCTGCCCAAGTCATTGACGTTCTTTTTCAAGGAAAGCAGGCTTCATAATACTTATCAAGTTTCTTTATGGTGGAAAGAAACATTTTAAGGACTTCGCCCGTTCTTGCGTCGTGTTGCTTTCTTTCCAAAACGCCAAGATTTTCAATTTTACAGAACGCCCGTAGCTACTGAGAAAGCTGGTCGCTTTGGTATCGTGTCATTACATCCCTAACAGTTGCTTGGTGCTGGCCCACTTCCGGTAATTGTAGTTTTGACCCTTGGATTGTCCAACTAAATATTGTTTCTACCGCTGTCAAATCTCCGTCATGTCGCTTGATGGACGCAGTGGCAGCCTTCCAGTAATTATCCACTCCACTCAGCATATCAATGCAAATGTCTTTCTTGAACCCCGATCATGAAAGATCGGCGAGTTGCAGCGTGCACGTTTGAGCTGTCTGCAAAGACTTACAGGGAACGGAGAACAATGACAACTGAGAGAAACTTTCAGAGCCTCAATTCGTACCCGTTCCGATCGGATTGGCTTTGGAGCCATACTCGCATTACCAAAAGCAGTATCGCCGAAGACTGATGCTCGAAGCCTCTTTTTCTAGAACCTTACTAGACAGCTCGTAGACAACTTTGGTCTCACAAACGTCCGCTGGCTCCCTCCGTCCATTAAGCACTGAAATAGGCGACGCTTAGTCTCCCCTTCTCCCCAGATTGCGGCGGTTTGCAGAAGAACTGTTTTGACGCTGTTAGACACCCCACTCGTTTGTGACACTTAAGAAGTACCTGTCTGCGACGATGAATGAGGAGTTTCCTTCGCGGGTTTGAGGTCAGGATCGCATAGGCAAGTCATGTGTCTCCCTTAGCTGTAGGCGCAGCGGAGAAATCTGGAGTTGCGACAATCCCTTGCCCGATGATATATTTTGCAGCACCTGAAGCATTGGCCGTCTCCAGCATTTCTTTTTCTCACTGATGGAACGCACGTTGCATTGTTTGAACTGGTGCTCACGTGCATCGCAAAGAAAGCATTCAGTATCCTGAGCGTCCGTGCTTGCAGCTAAAGCTGCTGCCAATGGTGTGATGCATGCTTTGCGCACTGGTTGGATGAGTCCGCCTTTTGGGCCTTTGATTGATTGGCTTGATTGTGCTTTATTTCCAAGACTCGCTATCGCCTCTCCACCCCGAACTTCAGAAAATTCAAAAACGTTCTCAGACAACCGGTGCTATCCGCGATGTCGATGGCTCCTTGCTGGCAGTAGCGGAGGACAAGGTCGTCAGGAAGTCGCTCCTTCAATGCCGCATTCAGCAGCACATTGTACTCTTCCGCATTTACGCGAAGTGCTTATGGGCTGCGGACAATTATCGTAATATTATCATAAAGCCGTCTCAGAGCTGTAATGTCGCTTGACGTAGTAACCCTTAAAAAAAAAAAGTCGCGTCATGTGCTTGCGAATTGCCGCCTGTGTTTGGCCGAACCTGTTCTTCAAAAGATCCACAGTGATGTTATCGCTGTTCTCCGTAATGGACAATCCCCGCATGCTGTCTTCCGCCTTTGAAAATATATATCTCGTCAAATATCTAAATTCATCACTTGAAGAAAGGTCGGGATTTTTGTGTATGGACCCTTCAAATTGATCCAAGGAAAGTTTGCAGCTATGAAGATGTCCTTCGAACTTTCGGATCTTTAATCTTGAGAAGTTATATCGCTGTGGTTCTTGACCTTAGATGGCCTTAATCCCGATCCTGCAATCGTTCCACAGCATTCGATGCGTTATTAGGCGGAGGAAAAGCATAACTCCAAAGAGGAATGGAAAACTCTTTTTGAAGGCATGCAAAACTTGGGAGCTTTTTTTCACCCCGTAAAAAAAATCAGTTTAGGATTTTTGTTCTTCTGATCTAAATAGAGATACAGCCAGAAGAATCTATAGCAATTCGATCTAGTTTCCACGTCGAAATCATGTGGTTCAAACAAGTATCAGTGGTTTTAAAGCACAGTGTCGTTTAAACCATGTTTTAACCATATCATGTAGCGCTGACTATCGCGACCGAAGCACGAAAAAAAATAACAAAAACAAATGTGATATGAGTCTATGAACGCCGTGACATGCATGCGCTCCGCAATTTCGAACCGCGGGAACAGCTGTTTTACAAAGTGTATTATGTTGCCAAACTCCTACAATGTTCGAACAAAATATAAAAGAAAACAGAACAGGCGAGAAAACATGTTAGTTCTTGCGTATTGACTTTTCTCTATATTTGTTAACAATGGTCAAAAGCTTCCACCTTCAGTAAAGCTTCAATGATATTTACGTATCTCAATTTGTCTTTGGCATTAAAAAGGTCCTTCAAAGACAATCAATGTGCATGTGTTTATTTTGTTTGCTCATCTTGAATAAAATAATATGTGCACGTTTGAAGAAAGGTCGATATTTTGCAAGGACTTAGAGCCCTTGTAATGACAACATATTTTGTGGATTAATAATAAAATACAAGCAAGCAATAAACCATTGCGCAAGTGCTTACACTGCTGTCTATCACGGCTGCCTAGTCACTTATTTATTTACAAAACAACCTGCATTGTCGAAGCAATATATCTGGCACAGCATAGTATTATAGACAAAAGGTTTGTGGATCATAACCAGGACAAATTATTAAAGGTTGTTTGCAAACAACACATAACGTTAAAAACAAATAAGTTAAAAACAAAATCAGTTTGTGAAAGAAGCTATTGAACGTTAATACATTTAATGGCAAATTCATGCAATCCATTCCCCTCGGTGATTGTGGGAGGAAAAATTGAATATTTCTTGTCGTTTGTGCGAGGGACTATTTATTTATTTTTATAGGATTACCTCTACAACTTTTTAAAAATACTTTAGGAATAAGAATTCGTAATGTAATTTATACGCTTAAGTTATATCATCAGTGACTGTTTATTTTTTAATATTCAGTGTTCCTTGTGATAGAGGAATTGTGTGACACTAGAACAGCTTTTGCGACTAAATGTCACTTCGTTTTGCATATAGACGAAAATAAAACAAATGTAGCAGTATGGTAACTTTGGATTGCATTAGGTCTTTTATTTTATTAAATCAAAGGAATTCTTACCTGAAGTTCCAAAACTCTTTGTCCTCTCTCGTCAAGTTTATATGGCTGGTTGTATGCATTTCCACGGAAATTACCAAGCCAAACGTCGTATCCGGCATCAGCCAGCAGAAAACCTTGAAACAATTATAATTCGTGATTTCCGAAAAAATATTCCAAAACATTTTCATACGTTTATTTTCATAAGTTCCGAAACACCATCAGTAATCTTACCATATTTGAATTAATTGTTATCTTAAACGTTTTGTTTTTTTTAGAACTTGTGAAATTCAGTTAATGAAATAAATCATCTTTTCTTTTTTGAACCGCAAATGCTTACGTTTTGGTAGATTATGAATGTCAAATAATGTAAAGGTGCAGCGAGCTGG
>JAZHYW010043592.1:0-53564 GCA_037355805.1 Ixodes ricinus
CTTTTACTCTCTCAAGCTCAGCGCCCGCAATGCAATAATTATAAGCCAAAACATTTTTTTTCTCGTAATAGACATGAAGACTGATTTTTCAGGGTTTAGCACCATTTGCCAATTGTTACACCACTTCTTAATTTTTTCTAAGTTACAGTTTAATTCGATTTGATCGTCTGATGTTTCAATTTTATTGTAAATCACACAATCGTCGGCGAATAGTCTGATTGGGACTGAGATGTCATTGCGCAGATCGTTAATAAAAATCAAAAATAAAAGAGGACCCAAGACACTGCCCTGGGGTACGCCTGAAACAACTGGAGACATGGTGGATTTGCTTCCCCCAACTTTAACATACTGTTTCCGTGATGAAAGATAAGAGGAAAACCACTTCGTGATGGCTGGATTTTTAAAGACAGCACTGATTTTCAATAACAATTTTGGGTGAGATACTTTGTCGAAGGCCTTTGCGAAATCCAGAAATACTATATCAGTTTGACCACGACAGTTTATCCTTTGAGAGAGATCATGAACAGTTTCTATGAGCTGGGTGGTTGTGGAAAGACCTCTGCGGAAGCCATGCTGTGATTTAAATAATATGTCATAATTTTCAAGGTAAGCCAGTAGATGTTTAGATATGATATGCTCAAGAAGCTTAGAGCATGTACTAGTAAGGGAAATGGGGCGAAAGTTACAGACGTCATTAACACTACCACTCTTGTGGACGGGTATAATTTTTGCTATTTTCCACGCGCTGGGAAAAGAACCGCTACTCATAGACAATCTAAAGATGATAGTAAGGTATTTAGAAACCCACTCAGCATACCTTTTTAAAAATTCATTTGGAATTTCGTCTGGACCTGGGCTCTTTTTTGTGTCGATGTTAAGTAGAAGGTTAAAAACTCCTTGCTCACTTATATCTAAATCATTGATGGGAGGATTGTTAAAGGAATCACTAAAGCTTGGCAAATTTCCATCATCGTTGGTAAAGACGGATGAAAAAAAAGTGCTAAAATTTTCAACGCTCTGCTTTTCATTTTTTGGGTCAGAGTCACGCTGCTGGGACTTAGCCGAAGGGTTGACGTACCGCCAGAACTTCTTAGGTGCCTCGCTAAGGAATTTTTTAAGTGTTATATTATAAAACTTTTCTTTAGACTCTCTAATTAGACGCCTCAGCTCCCGACTCAATCGCTGAATGCAAGTTTTATTTTCCACACCTGTACCATGCGAACTCGCTCGTTTCCGCTTCAATTGTCGTTTTGCATGAATTATTTCCCTTGTAATCCAAGGATTTTTGTTCCTGATTTTTTTAGGGCGCTTTGGTATGAATCGCTCAATACACCGTAAAGTCATGCTTGAAAAATAGTCCCATAACGTGTCTGGGCTAGCATTTGATTGATAAAGAAACATAAAATCATCAAACGATTGTTCAAGGCAATCAAGTACGCTTACATCATCAGCACTTCTAAAATCCAAAAACATCTTTCGTGAATGATTGTGCGATTTTTCTGGGGTAACATTCAATGAGACGAGTACCAACCTATGATCAGATAGGCCTTCTTCGGTTTCACATTTCGAAAAAGATGGTTTCAAACTTTCGGAAACAAAAACCAGATCTAAAATTGTTGACGTTGTTGAACATACTCTAGTGTAATCTGTTACCACCTGGGATAAGTTATAGCAAAATACAAGTTCTAATAATTGATCACAACTAGCTACTTCCGCCGTTCCATGAGAATATGATGACCAGTCAATCCCAGGTAAATTAAGATCTCCCAGTAACAATATGTTGTCTCCGTAACGTAAATGTGAATCCATGTAGCCTCTTAGTTTTAACATCATTTCAACTGGCGAATTTGGGGCTCGGTACACGCCACCAATATATACTGTACGGTTATTCAATTGTATCTTGATCCATAATGCTTCCACATCCCGCACTTCCTCAAGGACATCAAATTTTATGTTATTTTTAATCATAATAGCAACTCCGCCACCTCTTCCTTCTCTATCTTTTCTTACCATTGAATAGTTCGGAGGAGTAACCTCAGAGTTTAGTATATTTTCATGAAGCCATGTCTCGGTAATTACAGCCACTGCAGGATCGTGTTCTAGCATTATGCTTTCGAGCGCGTCAACCTTGTTTGCAATACTTCTGGCGTTTACGTTTAATATTTTAAAACATGCTGAATCATTTTGTTTTAGTCACTCGTTATTTGCTTCCGGAGGAACGCGACACTTGTATCTCTCATTGCTAACTTCATTCCAGGCGTACAGAACATTGTTAAGCCACAGTTTATCAAAGACCAGATTGACTTTGGCACCGTTTTTCCTCTCCTCTGCGGTTGAATTCCACAGGTTCTTTCGAAGCTCAACAACCCTCTTAGAATAGTCTTCATTGATGCTAATTTTTGTACCTTTAAGCTTGACGCAATTTTTCATGATAGCCATTTTCTCTTTAAAATCCGCAACTGTAAGTATTACAGGGCGATCTCTACCAGTCATCTTTTTTCCAAGTCGATGTATACGTTGGATAGAGTTCAGTTTTTGATTTAGTATAGTGTCAAACACCTCATTGTTGATTTTTCTCATTAGTACATCCTCGTTTTCAGAAGCCTCTTCTTTAATTCCCCTTACGATAAGGTTATTTCGTCGTGAACGATTTTCTAAGTCATCAATTTGTTTTACAAGAGTATTCATTTCGACATCATAGCCACTAACAAAGTTTTCAAGTTTAGCAAGCCTGTTCTCAGTTTCACCTACGCTCTCAAGTTTTTTTCTATCGCAAGTAGCCTGTTTTGCATTTGTAGCATACTTTCTTCCGACGAAGTCTGTTTTACTTGTACCTCAGTAATTTTAGCAAGGATCTCCTTTTGTGTCCGAATCATATCATTAAACATTTCTTGCGTAATAGGCCCTGGGTTTTCCTCCACATCTCCAGCTAGTATGAGCAACAGGCCTGCTACGGAGAAACAATCGCGTACACAAGCAGCAATTGTGTGTGGACACGGCAACACAATCAAACAGAGGTAATCGCTGTGAAAAACATGTTTTCTATCACCAACCTGCATGAGTAGTGGTACATTAGGCGACATCATCACGGCTGGGTTGCCGTGTCCACTGACGCCCGCAGCCGCTTGCGTTTCCTTTATAGGCAGTGGTGGCGCTGCTTCTTGAAGTTCTTTTGACGTCATCGTGCCCGTGAAGGGTGCGCTGTAGATGTTGGCCACGTGGAGCAACTGCAGATGAGCGATGTCAGCGTGATATCCGATAAGCGATGAAGACGACGTTTGGCCCGAAGCGATGAGTAGGCACAAAGTGCAAACCTGCATGAGTAGTGGTACATTAGGCGACATCATCACGGCTGGGTTGCCGTGTCCACTGACGCCCGCAGCCGCTTGCGTTTCCTTTATAGGCAGTGGTGGCGCTGCTTCTTGAAGTTCTTTTGACGTCATCGTGCCCGTGAAGGGTGCGCTGTAGATGTTGGCCACGTGGAGCAACTGCAGATGAGCGATGTCAGCGTGATATCCGATAAGCGATGAAGACGACGTTTGGCCCGAAGCGATGAGTAGGCACAAAGTGCAAACCTGCATGAGTAGTGGTACATTAGGCGACATCATCACGGCTGGGTTGCCGTGTTCGAGGTTCAGTTCCGGGAAAAATACCGGTTCGGTTCCGGTTTTCGGTTCGGTTCGGTTCCGGTTCGACACCCTGATATATATAGATATATAAAGGAGCATATGCAGATGAATTAACCGTACTAAATCCAATAAATCAAAGAATCAAAGTTTTACGAACCCGCCGATTGCCAAAATAAACGGCGGAGCCAAGATTTGAATTCTGGTCCTCCCAATGTCTCAGTGCTCTTTGCTGATCGTTTAATTCGTTTTAAAATTCCTTTTCGTGACTTTTTTAACAAGATATTGGTGTGTTTGATGTTATACTGCTTCTTTGAACGCATATAGACCATAAAATAAGCGCCGAAATTTCGTTGCAGTATCCCTTTAAAGCATTGAAATTGTTGTCGGAAAAGGTGGAGAGGAAAAATGAAATATGGGACACATGATTAAAAAAACACACTGCTGTCGGTGCGGCACTGTGTTTACTTTCGTAGCAAGCGGAAGTAAACACATGAACAAAAAATACAAAAAATAAAGTGGTGTTTACGACACACGAAAAAGGAGACTACAGAAAGGCCAAATCTACAAGAGCTGGAGCAAAGTAAAAACGGAAATAACACGTGAAAGAGGGCTACATTTAGAAGATAATAGCACGCGCTTTGCACTGTAAATGGCGCCTCTTTTTGCGAGATCGAATGCAGTACCGCAACACGATTACAACCAGATCAGAGCCGATGGCCCACCGACAAAGGGGTCGTTGATCGGCTGCGATTTTAGCCATTAGGTTCCATGTATTTTCTCATTGTATCGTACCAACGTTCAATAAATTAATTTAAAAAAGAAGAAATAAGAAGGAGTGACATAAACCAACTAATTTATTTTGTTCCTTTTATGCCTTTTATTCTTTGTTTTTCGGGAAACTTCACGAATTAAAGGATCGCGCGCGTCCAAATGCTCCTTGTCGAAAAAATCTTTGTTTGGCCCGTCTATGCACCCGGTTGGGTACGCCTTTTGTTCTCAGAAAACATAAGTTTGTAGACTTAAAAACAAAATGCTACGATCGATAATGGTAGTATTTTTTCCCCTGTTTTATTTAGATGGTCAGGTGGTTTCATCTCCACTACGCATGCGCGCACTGTTTTTGGCGGGACGCGAAATCGACGAGATAGCCTCAGTCGCTTCTGTTAAGTGCCTTTGCAAGGTGTGTTGCCATAGGAATACTTTCATCCCAGCTCTTTCATTTTCTCTACCTTAATCACGAGGTGAAATAAAGATATCTTATTTTCGGATATGTGGAAACGTAAGCTTATTCATCGGAGGAGTTTGAAGAAAAGTTCGCATAGTCGAATAGAACCGGGTTATATTTTTTTTTTCGCGGAGATTACGATAGACGTGGCGCATTTCGATTTATCTATGTAGTGTGTGCAAAAGCGCTATCTGCAAACATTATTTTGTAATTTGCTCGCTTCTGGGGGCTTTTCTGCTTGTCTTATTTGTTCAAGAAGGCACTGTATAGAGCAGCGGTCTCAAACTCAGTTCAGTGTGGGGTCCAGATAGCTCAGAATGGAAGCTTAGGCGTTTTGGTAATGCATGATTATTTGAAACGTGCAGCGAAACAGAGATGACGCAAACAACCGCTAAACTTACAACTGTAGTTTTTATCCTCAAGACGCAGCCTATATACACGATCAAACAAAGGAAACACAAAAAGCCAATAAAACCACACTGAAACCCTCACAATCATCGCGCATGTTGTCTTCGTGAAAGAAAATCTAAATCTTTAGCCGACAAAAGAACTGACGGGGTGCTGAAAAACACTTCCCCCAAGCGTGCTATAGCCTCTGCCTCTATAATCTCCCTGGTCGAGGCACTGGAACATCTTCCAGTGAATCTCGCCCATCGCCAAATTTCACACAACGGAACCGTCGAAGGCCAACATAAAACGTGTTTTTAAAAGGATTTCAAATAGTAGAGACCTTGTGCTTTAAGATCTTTGTAAACTCACAGTTTTTCCAGTGACATCTTTAGGTTCGATTTGTCTATATCTCTACTTTGGACCCTGACCTAATATGATAACAATGATTAAAATGACACCACCCCCGCAACCTCCTGGAATTTTCAATTCAACAAGAGAACAAGCACATTCTCGGGATCGTTGCTGAATTCACTCAGGAATTCCCCAAGCTCAACTGTTCTCGCCTGTTTCGTCGGATATTTTTTTAAAGTCCTGATCGTCGGCTCGTTGTTGTCTGAAGCACGATTGAGACATGACCAGTCGGTGTTTGATGGAGGGTTTTGGGCCGGGTCTGTATGGTCACATCGACTCGTTCATTCAGTGTCTTCATGCACCAAAGCAGCTCGTCCGGGGTGATGCGATCTCGCACGCTCAGGTACCACACTAAATCTTCGTCTTCTACTCCAGTGATCAGGTACTATATGCACGTCCCGTCATCCAGGTTGCAGCGTCGTGCTTTGGCCAGCTTGTTATAAAAGTACGATTTGATAGTCTCGTTACGCCCTTTCTTTTTTATCTTAATGTCCCTGAAGACGTGCTAAAAACTCGATGCCGACGGAAACGACTTCTTTATTTCCACTTTCCACTCGTCCCCAGTTTGTAGAACAGAGGTCAAACCGTCATACCATGTCTTTGTGACTCCGTAAAGTTTAATGAGAGCGAAGCAGGTTGTTTGCCGATCACTCCATTTATAAGGCGCCGCTAGATTTTAAACATTATTAGGCCACGCTTCTACCATAGACAGGGTGTCCGATGATGGATCATATACTGGCAAAAAATGGGCGCTTGTCAAAGTCAGCCGTTTGTTACCCATGCCGCTCGAAGCCTCCGTTGGCGGGTGACGTTGTGGCGGCTGGGTCGATTGGAAAAGCTGAGCCGCTCCTTGCAATGCCTCACCTACCACAGTTTGTAACACGGCCTGCATAAGTACTTGAAAGTCAAAGACTATGCATGCTTTCACCGTCGGGAGACAGACCGGGGTCGTTTGACGTGGCGGTGTCCCTGGCCTCCGGTAGCAAATTGTCGTGTTGGCGACCGTCGTGTTCGAAGTGTTCGTCGTTCAACTCCGCACTGCTAAACCTATCTGTCTTGGTCCGATCATCCTGTCGTATGGTACTTTGTCCTTGTCCTTTTGTGGTTAATTTTCGTATTCTCGACATCGTGATTTACGTGGTAGAAGCTCTCGTTGAGGATGCCGGGAGAAGCGAGCGTTCGTAGCCTTCAATCTGTAGGGCTTCTCAAGTTGAGGGCTCTCAATCCCACTTCTGAGCTTTTCTGTTGTCAACTTGACGTTTCGTTTTTTTTCTTTCTTAAAAACAACAACAACGAAGGGTTTATTAGTGCGATATACACGCGTCACCGAGACTTGTGCATAACTCCAATACTCGTTCATCTCAAGTTTCCTTTTTCTACTCCGTGGAGACACACAACCTATCTTTGTGACGTCACACATCGACGATACTCCATCGCGTGGTTACGACATGGGATGGAGTATTTATCGTGGTTAACGCGCACACGTGCCGGCGGCTCCTGTTCTTGACAAAACGTAAATCTAAAATAAATAACAGTTTTGCATGTTTATTTGTTAAAAAAACATTTTAATTTTGGAGCTCCGTGTTAAAAAAAAAAAAGCTTGACATATGTTAGTCTTCATAATTTGAACAGCTGCGGGATTTCTAAGTTGCAATTTTTCTAATTCAATCTTTAAGAAGGTTTGGAACTTTCGAAACCTTTCGAACTCGAACTTCGGAAGGTTCATGGCATTCCTAGTTGCAACTAATGTTACAAACAAAAAGTTTCTGCTGTAATTTTGCCATTTTCGTCCCGACCATGTTTGCATGCTCAGATATTCTGCCCGTATTACTTCTTTTCTAAAAATATCTCTTGACATTTCCGAGGTTATTCACCGTGCAGAATTTAAAACTGTAGGCAAAAAAGTTGTATAAGGGAAACAATAAGATGAGAAGGTCCTGTAATCCAAATTGCCATCAGAACACCAACGTGCCCTATCGCTGTCAGTTTTTTATATATCAGTTACTGGTTTTACTGTTTCGCCTAGTACGATTTCTTAACCTGTGCTCTTTTGTATTTTTAGATATTACAAATTTCTAAGATCTTAAAGGAATGCTGGAAAGCTTTTCACAAAATATAGTCAATTGTTAATATTGAAGTGCTTGAGCATGATGCGTACAAGTGTCCCAACCTTTTGACCCAAAATATTCACTAAACGCAACAAAAAAATCGAACAGAAGAGAGCCGATTGCCAGAGTCACACGCCATTGGCTGGTTGCGTGTGACGTGCCATTACCTCATGAAATCAACTTCTCAATTCTCAGCTGCCCCGTCGCTTGGAGAAGTATCAGGTTGCCGGTACTTCTAGCTCTTTTAAATCGGGCTTGTCTTTAGATTTTCTGAGATCTTTCGGTGGATCCTCAAGGGTAATATGTCTACAGAATCCTCGTCATGACAAAGCACGCCTTCCAGCCGTTGGTAGATCAGAAACATAGCCTCTGCAGTGATGCTGTAAGTAGTGAGAAGCATTGTGCCCCGAAGGATAGCGACGCGACATAGGTTTCTCAAACGTGCCGGAACTTTGACTGCTGCTTATTTTAACGCAATAAAGTGTTGATAGCAAACGGAGTGCAGTTCAGGGACGAGACAAGCCTCATTATCGTGGCTCTCTCCAAAGGGTCATCAGATGACAGGAATTTCGGCGCACTTGGTCTCCGCGCAGGGCAGCTGCACGAGAAGTGAATGAGCATGCTGCATTGTTCACCAACGCTGGAGCTAAGGAGCCCTTCCTCGGGTGACGGAAGAACTTCCCCTAAGGCAGGGCCACATCGCCGTCCTGCCAACGCGATGCCCTTGTGAGTGTAAAGATGGACACCCAGCAAACGGTTCATCTTGTATTCCATTTGCTTCTACTAAAAACCTTCATCGTAAGTGTCATTTTAGATGCCCGCCTGATAGAGCGACTAAAAGTAATTGCGTAGTAGGGCTATCGGTGTTTGGAAGCGACAAGAAAGTAGCACGCGCCCCACGTCAACTACAGGATGCAGGTGTAAGGGCTAACACATTTGGCACGCCTTGCCAAATTCGAATTCCAAATAGATGTACCCCGAATTCAACACACGAACGTCGTTTTGCACTGAAACTTTATGTATGTTGCCGCGGGCGCAGCCACCCAAGTCGGCAGCGCGCCCATGAACTAACGGTTATCGTGCTTGCAATAAAAGTCTTGCTTGCCTCCGACGCGCAAAGCCGAGGTTCAATGCCTTGCCACGAATACACCTTTTTCTTTTTACTGTAATGTCGCGTTCTGGTAAATTCGAGAAGTCTGTTGCCTCTTCGAGGTGAGAATGTCCTACGCGCCGAACGTTCTACGCATTTTGTTATAGAGTCCCATGGGTCTACACAAGGGGCTCCGCGTGGCGAACCGAAGTCTGTCTCAACCCAGCGTTTGTTCGATCCTGCTGTCACGCCGCCATCGACGCCTGCCCCATCAGCCTTTTTTTCTTTTGTTTTGGGTATAAGGTCGCCCTATTAAACGTTTAGTTTGCTTCAGTTTTCATTGCCTCATCAATTTTCATTCATGATATGTTGTTGGAGTTGCGGGGTAGTCAGTGTCGCGGTCTTCGTCTTTGGCCTCTGCAGCAGGGTTCCTGATTCCAGGAGTTAACCTTTGGTACGGTGGCTTGCTCAGGCATCGGTGTCTTTTGAGAAGGGTAGCCTTCCGGGGCGGAGCATCTCAATTGGTCGGGATATCTTCGGAGGGGTACGCTTCACTGGAATAGAATGCGATACCTAGCACCTCCACTAAAATATCTCGAATGACAAATGATCACTGACATCGCACTTTTAGGACTAAAATGGCAGAGCTGTCTCGTCTACCTTGACGACGATGTAGTGTTTTCGAGTGACATTGACGAGCACTTGCGACGACTCCAAGCTGTTCGTCAAGCCATACATACCCTCGAGACTCACCCTCAAGCCATCGAAGTGTTGGTTCGCCTATGACGAGCAGAAGGTCCTAGGTCACGTGCTTAGCAACGATGGCGTTGGCCCAGACCCAGAAAAGATTCGCACCGACGCAACCTTTCCAGCGCCAAGAGACAAGAAGGTCGTGCGAAGATTCCTAGGCCATGTGTGTACTATCGGCGGTTCGTCCGTGATTCTGTAGGGATTTCAACACGCTCACACAACTCACGAAGGACGGCGAGATGTTCGAATGGGCCGTGGAGCAGCAGCAGGCATTCGACGAGCTGTAGCGTTGACATCAGACTCGTCCTGTTTTTGGATACTTCGACCAGGATACGGATACCGATATTCACACGGACGCAAGTAACGCAGGACAGAGTGCGGTACTGGTTCATTGGCAAGATGGCACCGATCGAGTCATCGCCTACGCAAGTCGGACACTGTTCAAGGGGAAGGACGTTAATTAACGAATGAAAGCACGTCTTGTGGTCGTCTGGGAATTAACGCGTTTCGCCCGTACTTGTACAGGAGCCCGTTCCCTGTATTTACGAACAATTACTCGCTCTGCTGGCTTGCAAACTTTAAGAACCCGTCAGGGCGCTTCGCGCGATAGTCTCCGACTGCGGTTCAACATGGCTGTCGGTCTACAAGTCAGGCCGCAAGCACAGCGACTCTGACTCCTGTCCAGAGCCCCCGTCGAGTCATCAACCGGCAACAGCGACGACGATGCTACCGAGTGTCTACCGGGCGCATTGAAAACCGACTACGTGGCACGACGCCAAAGAGACGATAGTGAGCTTCGCGCGCTAATTGAGGACCTCGAAGGACGAGGGGGTACTATCCCCATGTCTTCGAGAGGCCTACCGAACTTGCCATCCGACAACGTGTACTCTACAAGAAAATCTTTGACACAACAACTCGCCATGAAAGCTGGTAATCCGTACCAAATTTAGAGAAATCTTCAAAGCCTGGCAGGACAACCCGACGTATTGACACCTTAATAAACGCCGTACAATGGACCGAATTCGTGAAGGTATTACATATTACAGTCTCAACTTTTGAAGACTGTTCACCTCCTTACACAATCGTGCTTCGAGTGACAGCGAACCAAGAAACAGCCGAAAAAGCCCGCAGGTCTCCTGCAGCCAATCCTCCCACGGCCACACCGTTCCAGTTGATGGCAGTGGATTTACTTGGCCCATTTTCGCCATCGAAGTCGGGAAACCTCTGTATAATCCTCGCTATATATTATCTCACGCGGTACCCCCAAACAAAAGCCTTTAATTCGGGAGCTACTGTGGAGGTCGCAAAGTTTTTCCTCGAGTCTATTGTCCTCAGCCATGGCGCATCCTACGCTCTAAAAAAAATCACTACCCAGGGTAGTCAACATGGCAGTTTGGAGGCTTTGGCTACCCCAAAGGGCGAGTGACCAGCCTTTGGGCGAAGTTACGACTTTCAACCGTTGTGGAATGACCACCTTTCTGCAGGTGACGACAGGAGGGTGGTCACTTTCGAATCTGATGTTCACGTGCAGGCAGTCGTAAATGATATTAGTAACTTAGATAACTACATAAAGACTATAAATTATGTTCTTCCTTAGCTTTCGTGATCCTTTAAGATCCGCCAAGTTCACATCTGTTGGGCAATTCGCGTAAATTGGTGGAATACAAATTTTGTCGGCGCGAGCAGCAACACTGGTTCTCAACAGCTGGGCCTGGCTTGGCATCAACAACAACGAACGACCCGTTTGGTCTGTCGTGAGTGTTTGCCGAAATGAGGTAAGGATATTGTTTTTGCCGCATTTAACGCCCGTTCACACTCTTGCGACCGAGTAAGACCGAGAGAGAGACCAGACCGGTTTTTAAGCCCCTTGCGATCTCTCAGGACCAGCTCCGCTCTAGCGCATCCGGTCCTAAGAAGTCGCAAAAGGCTTAAAAACCGGTCTGGTCTCTCTCGGTCTTACTCGGTCGCAAGAGTGTGAAACAAAATGACTAGTTGTATATCTGATCGTATTGAACCATTGAACACTGAGACCGAGGATCGACAGGGTAAACATGCTCATAGGTATGTGACTGTGTCCGCCCGTACTGTTTTCCTCAATCTCGGAGTGGTTGGATTTCTGAGCTGCACCCGTCGTGGTTGTGATCTCCCGGCTGTACGTACGTAGCGCGTGAACTTCAATTCAGTAGCGGGTTGCAGTTCAGTGGCATTGTAGTAATTGGCTTTTACTAGATGAGTAAAGCGATACGCACACGTCGTGCACCTCGACCGGAAATTGCCGCACGCACTACGCGAAACTCGTATAAAACGAATGGTTACAAGTTTCCGAAGCGGCAGGCATAGCATAGGGGTTAAGGTGTCCGCTTCCTACGCAAGTGGACGCGGGTTCGATCCTCGATGGGCCTACTTTTTTTTTTCTAGAACATTTTTTTTGTTGTTGTTGGGCATTTGGCGATATTTACGACATTTATTTTTTATGATTAACACTGAAACAAAAAAAGATTGTTGTTGACGAAACTTTGCAGAACTAAATGGTATACGACTTTCTTTCCGGAGGTGCAATCGGGGACAGCGGGGCTTGGGTTGCCGGCTGGACGGGTTAAGTTTTGTAATTAGCAGTTGCACACTGTCACAGCGAAGTGGCGTGAACGCAGGCCGGGGGGGGGGGGGGTTGGGTTAACGCGCTCACCAGTGATACACGCGCCGTCCGAAAAGGGTGACCCAAATGGCATATGCTCTCCGCATAGTGCGTATAGCCATTTCCGGTCGAAGTGCACGACGTAGTGCGTATAGCTTTACTCTTACTAGATTGTTGCGTCGTCACGGGCACTATTTGTGTTGTTACAAGTGCCAGCTCGAGCCTGAACTCGCGCCTCTTTCGCCGGTCGTGTTCTTCAGTTTTGATGTTCTGCTCTATGATTCATTAAACCTAAACCTAAAAGTCAATCACCTCTGCATCGTCACCCATCAGGGCATCCCAGCCCTGCCGCTCTACCGGCCCTTCCTGGATGTCTCCTGCCGCCAAGTAGCAGCCTGATCGTCGAACCACCAACATGGTCGCCTCTACATCAGAGAATCACACATTTTGGTGCGTCAGCTACCACTACATTTTGGTGCGTCGGCCGCTACTATATTTTGATGCGTCTGCCCATCCCGTTCTTTCGACTGTTTAACTCTTTCCTGGGCAGAAAAAGAGCCCCTGCGGTTTCTCACGACGTTCTTGCGCTCATGCTTGTTTAGTTTTTTTCAGGGCAGCATATAAGCTTCTGAGGTTCTTGCAGTGTTCCCATGCTTGTGTTCCTTCAGTTCTTTCAGGACAGTAAATAAGCTCCTGAGGTTCTTCACAGTGTTCCAATGCTCGCGATCGTTCACTTTACCAGTCTGCCCTGCAAGACGTGGCCTTTCAAACCTTCTGATCTTTTCCCCTTGGCCGGTCGCTCTGCTGTACCCGGTTTTGGACTGTACGAAATTTCATTGCATTGAGACGTGGCCTTTCAAACCTTCTGATCTTTTCCCCTTGGCCGGTCGCTCTGCTGTACCCGGTTTTGGACTTTACGAAATTTCATTGCATTGAGACGTGCTGCCCTATACCCCGTTCACCCCTAAGCTGAGACGGCAGTGGGAACTATGTGCTTGCCGAACAAATCAGCCGCCTTCCTTTCATCACCTGACCCAGTCCTCGGCAAGTGGGTATGAGCGGGAGCGTGATCACGTAACGAAAGAGGGATGTATGACTGGTCCATTGAGGACGTAGCTTCCACCGCAGTCTCAGCTTAGGGATGAATGGAATATAGTCAGCGCGCAAGATGGCCGCCCAGCTCCGGCCTTCCAAGAAGGTGCCGTTTACAAGACGGCCGCTGTCTTCATTGGCCTCCTTGCTCGAGACCCTACGGCGAAGAACCAGCGTGCACGAGCACGCGTCGCGCCACGAAGCTTCATCGACGGCTGCCCGTACGCGGAGGAGCTGGCATCTCCTCCACTGTGATATTGGCCGATGCTTCTATCTGCTTTGTGTCTGAGTGGACCACGATCAGTATTACGTAACTCTCCAGCAGTATGGCATAATATGAGCCGTGTTCGGCATTGCTTGGTATCTGACCAGCGGACCCGAACCTACACCAGAGGCATTTAACAGGACTGGGCACATGTCTTGCACCTTCTTACATGGTCTTAAATGTCTTTGTCAACACCGGGGTACCAGAGGATAGTGTTTGCCAAGCTCTTCATGACTGACCTGCCTGGATAGGTGTCATGGAGCATAGCATAGTATACTGATAATGCCTGCTCAATTGCCGGTTGCCAGCAATCACCACAAGGGTGCGTTGCTTCCCTATACAAGGCAGAAAATGTGAACGACGAAAATAAGCCTCCCTCGTGCGTTCTTGTATTTTTGGTGCTGTTTTTGGCATTTGTCGTTGTACATGGCGGGGCTGTCATTTCACGAGACCCCAAGCACCACCCGGGATCATGGAAAGTGACTGAAGCTTATTTCGAGGAAAGACTGCGTCTCAACTTCTACCTCCTATATACGCAATAGTGTGCGGTAGGCACCTTTTTGTGACTGACATTAAGGAAGGCCTGTCTGGTTCCCCTTGTGCATTCTGCTCAGGCTCCACTCAAAGCCCAGCTTGGCTCAAGCCTCTCTGGCGTTAAAGCTGGATGAGCCCATGTACCCTTCCAGGTCCTGTTTTGGTGCTGCTTGACTGGCTCTCACTGCTTACCTACCCACATCTTTCTCGCACTGTTCGAGGTATATAGTGACGGGCGCCTGACAACAGGCACAGTGCGTCATTACGAAACGTGAGCCCCGGCACAGCTAACACCTTCCACACTGCTTACGTGACTTCGTAGCGGTTGTTACCCCAGAGGACCCTGGCCGTTGCAATTCCTCTTCACCTTCTGAACTTTGAAGCCAAACCAAATATGCAGCAAAACCAAAACATGCACTACCTTTCAGCATTTTAGCACCGCTTCTCGGCATCATTGTCGTTGTAGCAATGCTCTGTTTGTTTGTAGTATAGATGGTGATATCACAACATCTTCCTTGTCACTCATGGTGCTTGCAGGAACTTCGCAGAACATGAGAACATTGAAACTGCATAGAGCTGACACTGCTGTGGAATGACCAAAATATGCGGTTGCAATTTCTGCTTGCGTCAGCTAGCTCACCACAATGCGACATCGGGACGTGCCATGTCACAGTGTCGTAGAACGCCAGCTACGCTTGATGTGGGAACCATCGTACAATGCCTGTCTTTATCGTGCATGTGTTTCACGTTTACTTTGCCAACTGATGCAATGAAAAGAGTTTTTGCTGGAGGCTATCGAGTTGGCAGGTTACGACCGCCTGAGCATTCAGCTAAGTGGTGATTTCACTTGGCTATTCGTTTCAGTGGAATGTCTAATCTTGATTCTGTTGTCCATAATCTATTTTTTGTCTCGTTTGTTCGAAAGTAACTCTGTCGATCTATCTAAGGAAGCCTCAAGAAAAAGCTTTGCTAAGGCTGCACTAGCCTTGACAATTCTTTTTCTTGAGACCGAGATAAGACCACCTGATTTCATTTTGAGCAAGCCAGCACACTGCAGAGAAGGAATGACCCAGATTTAGCATGAAGTTATAGGTTTCACATGAGCACATTCCATTTGTAGCTGAAAAAGAGGTGACACTTAATGAGAAAGACAAGTGAAACAAAAACATTATTAGGTATTTCGGTTAAGAAAGCTGTGCATACTTTAGCTCAGCTTTCAGTATTCTGGGCACATTTTACTTTTTAGCTGTGAGTTCATCTATGATCACTATTAGTTCACTTGGAGCATGTAAAATACATTGGACGTGACAGACAACCGCACTTGGGCATCCATCATATGTCTGAGCTGTGCCTTCATTTTTTTCAGTTGAAGTGTATGTCTCACTTGGCTCGATCAGTATCTACTTCATGTACTGAATACCTTTTTACAGGGTTGCGTCGCCACAGGAGACTTGTGCGCTTGTGGGTGTTTGGTGAGTGGCGTCACCAATCACCATGAGCCCCGAGCCCAGCATGGGTTCAGACCCCCTGCATGCCTGGCTGTGCTAGGTGTCCCCGTGTCTGATGAAACTGGGGTCCTGGCAGTTGAGCCAAGCCCGGGCTAGGTTTCCTTCAAGGGCCCCCCAGGTTGGGCAACACACCACCCCAGCCCGCACTCCTCACAGACAGATGTCCTGCGTTGGCTCGCCCAGGACGATTCGGTCAGTCACTTTGCTTCACCTCTCCTTTCTTGTGATTTTCTTCTCCATCCCTGTTTTCAACCTCTTATCTTTCAGATGTAACAGAATTCTTTGAAAGGGAAGAAGAATTATATAGCCCATGGGTGTTGACAACCACTAGGGTGTGACATGATAACACCAAATGCTTTACTATGAAAATATCTCACTCCATAAAAATCCAATGTCCTTGGCACGAATAGGGTTTGCGTGGTTAGAACGACTGGATGCGCAGCAGCCTCAGGGTCTTTCTCTTTGAATAGACCTATCTCACCAGCCAATTTCGTTAAGCCGCCGCTGCCGCAATGCATCAAAGGAACTTCAGTCTTTTTGCATGTGGGAGAACCCCGCTGGAGCTTTGCGCGTGACGAGACGACACGAGCCGTCTCATGCACTGCCGCCTGCCTCCTGTGAACTAAAGTTATGGCGGCGTCACACATGCGTGTAACGCTTAGTGAGATCTGTTTATTGGGACGATTGATGGCAACAATAGATTACTGTTGCCATCTATGGTTGCGGACAGCTGGAGCACAAGTTGAGACAGCTGTCTCTACTGTCTAGGCAAACCCGGTATCTCGGTGTGCCCACGGCAGCCCCCTTTCTTGGTGCGGCATGACTACTGTACAGCATGGACGGTGTGATCCTCATGCATTCTTTCAGATGCGTGGTGTCTACACCACTAGGAGGGCAACATTTGGCTCTGTGGGTGCGCTGGCATAAATGAATAGAGACAAATGTATTTTTCCTGGTAGAGTATTTGGTGACACTGTCAACTGGCATGCTTGCAGCCAGGCTAGCAATGGCCATGGTGAGGTGACTCACATCCCAAATGTCCCAAGATGCCTCTGTCACATTTCAATCATTGCGTTTGATGTGCTTGCAAGAATGGGATATTTACAATAAAACATAGCAGTTCATTCAAGATAGATATTAAACATACTTTTTTAATTAATCTGTATATGCTTGTAGTGTAATTTCATAATCACTGCAGGTTCAGAAGGTTAATTGACAACAAAATTTGATTGTTTTATTTTTCTGGTTTTGTAATGTATGGTTCCAGGTGCATCAACGTAAGGCATAGGCATTGTTGCATGTTATGACTCCAAAAGTTTGGGTCTATACAGCATGAATAATTGTATTTTTGGTGGTGATCATACCAAAAATAGCATGTTGTTATTTCAGCAATTGCTGCTCGTGAACTCGAGAGACTGGAATTGGAGCTATTGCGACTTCAAGATGTAACGAGATTTCAGCTGCTCGTCAGATCATGGCCAGGCAGCGGAATGGATCTTCAATCCTTTGGCGTGCTTGTTGGTTTAGACCGTGAAACTTCCAAAATTGTGTTTGCCTTGCAATGTCAAAACGTTCAAAAAGATTTTTCGTGTGAAGCCAGCGTAAAACATCTCTGTTTGCTACATTGTTACAGGTTTGTCACCCTGTTTCTTCTTTTTTCTTTTCTTTTTATGGTGATTCAGAACTGCTGTTTGCAACACCGGAGCCCACGGCCGAGCACAGCACCTCATGCTGCAAGCACCAGCAAAAAGACGCAAAAGAAGGTTAGCAGACAAGGCCCATCATGTAATCGATGCCACTAGCCCAACAGCCCACAAGACCACGTATTGTATGCAATAAACCAGTTGTCGTCGTTAACCTGTCTCGACCACGACATGCCGGCAGCGGTGGGATCCAGTGTTGCCCATGGCAAGAACAAAGGCTATATAAAAATGATAGGAGACGAGTGAACATTGCAGTATGCGCTTTTGCTATTTGTATTGCAGCCACCGACAGCCTGTCAGCTACCCTTGAATAGACCCTTTTCAAAAGTGTGCACCATCTATACTCTGTTCACCCTTAAGCTGAGACTACAGTGCCTGCCGGACCAATCAGCCACCTCCCTTTTATCACCCAGTGATGTGATTGCTGTGCCATTTGCGCCAAATATAACAGCTGCAGGCCTCGCTACTGGACCAGATCCTTAGGGTAGGCTAGTGCAGGTTTTCAGGACTTTCGATAATCGCCTCAAATAACATACTATTAGATTTGATTTCGCACCAAGCACTGACAGTACTCGGAAGTTTCGCAATAAGTCTCGTGATCTTCTCTGGTGGGTTAGTTAGCTTTGTTGAGTGCGCTTCTCACCGCACACTGGTGTACTGCAGTGAAGCAACAATTGCGAACTAGGCGTTGCGATGTTGCGTGTCTTTCTTCGCCGCAGCACACCCGCGTGCTAAGGGGAAAGGTACTCCTCCAGATCGAGACGTGGTGCAAGAGGGTATATATGGACTCTTTTGTAGGTCTATTTTTATGCTTTGTTTTTTGTCCGATTTAAGAATTGCAGTTTTGTTACAACCCCCCCCCCCCCCCAGAACTTGAAGGACACATAAATCTAGGTACTCAAAATGATTGTATTTTAATATTTGTTCAGTGGGATTACGTACCTAAAATAATCATTCACGGCAGTTTGCGCTGTCCTTCATCAGCCGTCTTGTTACCGTGTCTGGTACTTCCACATGCAACTAAACAGCTAGTGTTTGTTCTCCTCCTAATATTTGCCATCTCTCCTCCTCACATTTGCAGTGATATAAATGAAAATGAAGTGTGCGGTTATGCTTCAAAAGCTCTTTTTGCTTCTACAAAATGAACCTTTGGCTGCTCCAATAGCTGCTCCAAAATGACTACGACCAATCACATCACTGCTCTTATCACCTGACCCCGCTCTTTGAGCGTGGGTATGGGCATGGGCGGGAGCGTGATGACGTGGCGAAACAGAGACATATAACTGGTCTAACGAGGACGTAGCTTCCATCGCAGTCTCAGCTTAGAGGTGAACGGAGTGTGGTAGCTGCAGCACCAATTATCGAAGTCCGCCATTGTTTGGGCACACACTCTGGCCGATGTTGCTTGATGTTACAGAGAAAATTGCCTCATCTCAATAAACCTGATGCAAAATTGCTTGTTAGTCTGACAACACTGAGAGCGTCGGTATTTTAATGTTAGCAAGCGTTG
Organism: Ixodes ricinus; assembly: GCA_037355805.1. Lineage (NCBI taxonomy): Eukaryota > Metazoa > Arthropoda > Arachnida > Ixodida > Ixodidae > Ixodes > Ixodes ricinus. Next base: position 18,851 of record JAZHYW010043592.1, read on the forward strand.
TCGGTACTGAAGCACGGTGGATGCATTGGAAACAACCGTACAGGCAGTGTGCGATGGCGCAGCAGCTGTGTTTTTCGCCTTCCGACCATGGAACGTGGACAAACAGTTTAAACAACTTACTGCAACTGTCTGACGAAACTTTCGGAGGCCTATGCACACGCTGGCGACAACCTGCAGTGTGTAAGCTTCCGCAGTGAAGGCGTAGGACTTGCTGCACTGCTTCGACGAGGTTGTTGCCAGCATGCAGAGGCCTCCTAGAGTTTCATCAGACAGTCGCGGTAGGTTGTTTAAACTGTTCGTCCACATTTCATGGTCAGAAGGCGGAAAACACAGCTGCTGTGCTATCGCACACTGCCCGTACGGCTCTCTCCGATGCCTCCACTGTGCTTTGGTACCGACGACGCTTGCCAACATTAAAATGGCGACGCTCTCAGTGTTGTCAGATCACCAAGCAATTTTGCATAAGGTCTATTGAGCCTATTTGACTGGTTGCCATCTTTTTTTTAAACATTGCATATATCGAAAGCTTTTGGCACAGTTAATCATACCAGGGTGGATGCAAAAGTAACCGGAATGAATTTCTGAAAGGCGGGCCGTTTGTAGTACCAGCTTCCTCAGCTACCAGCGCTTAGCAGCACCCCTTCCGAGTTAGTTTGCCGACTGGCATTGTCTGCTATAAATGTTTTTTTCCAAGCGCTTCAAAATCGTTTTTTTTTTTTTGCAACGTCTGATATCAAGGAACAGCATGCGGCCGTGAAATTTTGTTTTAGGAAAAACTGCCGGAAACTTGTAATGTCTCAGAGAGCTTGCAAAGAAGATGCTAATAAGAAATCTCATGTCTATGAGTGCTTTTCTCGGCTCGCTTTAAGGCCAGTGAATTATTGATCGACGACCAACCTCGTTCAGGGCGGCCCTCAACCTCCTCAACTGATGAAAACATCGAAACATTTGGGCATTGTTCACTCCGAGTTTGTTCCTGTTGGTGAATCTGTTAATCAGGTGTTTTACCTGGGAATTTTGCGACACTTGCGAAACTCAGGAAGGCAGAAATACCCCGATGTGAGGGAAAGGGGGAATGATAGTCCCATTACAACAATGCCCCAGCACACACTGCCCTGTCAGTGCAACAATTGTTTTAGCAAAAATGGCCATGACACCGCTTCTCCACCTCCCGTATTCTCAGGACCTCGCTCGCCCCGTGTGACTTTTTTCTGTTCGCTCATATGAAAAGTCTTGAAAGGAAATCGTTTTGTGAATGTGTAAGGTCCTTCAAGTCGGACATTGCAAAAAACGAAAAATGATTTTGAAGCGCTTGGGGAAAAATTCACAACATGCCGCTAGATCCTTTGCAGACGACACCGGTCGGCAAACTGACTTGGGAAGGATGCCGCTTAGCGCTGCAAGAGGCGGATGCTGGTACTACGAACGCCTGGCCTCTTGAAATTCATTCCAGTTACTTTGGGTACCCCCTCATATTTTTTTATTGTTGAAACTTTGGTTCTATAGCCCAGTATCTTGCTTGGTGCAAATCATATCCCTTTTTGTGTTATACATATTTTCAGATATTTTTTTTAGAATGGTGAAATGACTGGTGTTCATATTTTGATTATTTAATGTTTGTAATGCATACATAACATTGTTTTTTGGTTAAATGTTTCCTGTTTTCATGTAAGTTTATTGGTTCATATTCAAAGGTGGCAGCCAATAAGAAGGGTGCAAGGTTGTTTCTGGCTTTAGAAAGTATCATTACTATAATTATTATAGTTTGATAGACCAGTGCTGGAAAAATACTTCTTTTCAGATTTCCATTTGAACAATGACTCAGAAGTACCTACACGGTTGTTTTAAAACGTTTAATTATTTTTAAAGGAAAATATTTTCAATATAAAATTGTATAGCAGGTTTGGAAAATAAAAGAATACAAACAATTGCCACCTGAACACTTTGTCTCCATTATAGCCACTTTATATATATAAACAGTATAGTTTTGGTTGTAATGCCCTAATGTTTTAAGCTTAACACATTGTTTATATGAAGTCTCCCCATGCTTGGGAAGTGCCAACCTTTTGTTGTCATCACAAAAATAAAAGATTTAAAATAATTACATAGGGGTATATATGTTCTCCAAATGCAGCACATAAAAAAAAATCTCGGCTATGCTATTTTATATATATGTAGATACTATAATCGTCCTGCGAAAACTACTCATCGCAATGACAAAGGCTTGTGTCGTTTGGTTCTGAGTAGAGCATTTAGGAAAATTAATCAAGTCCGAGATAATTAGCTGTTAATTATTTTTGCGTAATTAACTTTTAATATTGTGTTGAAGACGCATGGTTTCAATTGATAATTGCTCAGCATTGTCGGAAAACACTAAATCAACAAATTGCAGAACGATAGATGCACGCTAAGCATTTTACGGCTTTCTGAAAATCGCACAACTCGACTGGCTTTAGGTCTCGCATGCTTCGAACGCATCACCGCTTCTCGCTACGTGCGCATAGATAGCAATGCAACCCTGCTGCTCGCGCGATGACAGCGCAGCAGAGGTTGTTGCCCTATCTCTCACGGACGCGATACTGTCGAGACGAGATGCGCTTACAAACCGAAACTAAGCCCGTCGAATCTGGCGGTTTTTCAGAAAGCTGCATGCTTCGCGTGCCTTCTGTCGTGATGCAACTGTTGATCTGTATTCTCGCGACTGCAATTTTCAATGCAACCATGCCCTTAAACTCAATATTGCAAGTTATTACCGACATACTGACAGCAATTGTCGCATCTAATAATTCTCCTAAATGCGTCCATGGCGCAGATCAGTACACGCAAACTTTTATCGATGCGACGTAATGCGGACTCGACCGGTAACGTTCGCTCGATTACTCTGTATAAATAATCTATATATATCTGTACCTCAATACGTTTTTTTTTACATAAGTTTAATTTGGTGTTTTTAAAGTAAATGCGAGTAGAGCGAGGTCACTCGACCAACACGGGAAAGCACGCCGCCAGCGTTTGCCCGCGACAATTAAGGGAAAAAAGAACGAGTTGAACAACACAAGACTACGAATTATGTTACCTTTAGCCGATTACTGTCCAGGAATGCAGATATTGTTGTAACTTTTGCTGCTATTGCACGCGCGGAACGAGCGTAAGGCAGCATGGCTTGAGTAAGTTTATCACTGCGTGAATCTGAAACCGAAACTGATCGGGGGCATGCCGTGTGGTGTTACTTTAGCCGATTGCTTTCACATCATGTTGCCCTTCGAAGCGCTAGATTAAGAGAGGTGTCTAGCCTGCCAATTTAAATACATAGACCACTAGTATACCAATAATACTTGCAAACACTTTTTGTATTCATCTAGTAAACAGTAGCAGTCACTTGCCTAATCCTTGTCAGAATGTGGTAGGGCATATATACGATTCGGGTCGGTGGGGTAGTTAGAGTAGAGAGTCGCGGATGTGTTGTGTTGGAGTTGTTTGTGCCTTGTTGTACTGCTGACATGTATGTGCCTGTAGTAGTGTTCGGTATCTTGGTGCGTGTGTGTGTGTTGTTGTATGTGTAGTAGGTAGTTGAATAGCACGAGTTCGTGCATAAGTAATTTCTTTTAGTGCCACCTAGCGGTTACTACTACACTTCCTAGGTGGCGCAAGCTGCCGCTTGATTCAATAAGCTAAGTGTCGAGCAGTCCTGTAGCTATTGATTTACAAACAGCTGGCCTGGCTGGCCTGCGGTTCACAGGTCTTCCTACGTCCCTGCTTCTCAGTTCGATAACAATCGTAATAATTGTGCCACTCAGCCGACTCAGCCACCTAAATGCTCGTTTTGTGTCGAAGAGGTGCGAAGTGCAGGCACAGACGCGCACGAATGGATAACCACGCCGGTAAAGGTAAACCCAAACTAGAAAAGAAAGAAAATAGCGGTAGCGTTGGTGCGGAGTTGAACGCCTCTCGTCGGTGACGACGAAGGCGCCCAGCGATTCATCGCCACACACGACAAGCATACGTTGTGTTCAATAAAGTCAGCATGCCCATTCCTCGTGTAACGATTTCTTTTTTGAGCGTTCACCGCCGGTGGTAAAAATAGTCAATCTAGCGAGATGCCGTCGGGGGCGATCGCGGCAATTCCGGCACACACACTGCCGTCCTTACAGGATATAGGTACGGTACCGGTGTCTGGGGACGGATGTTTAGAGTGTCTGAAGGCGCTTAAAACACGTCGAATAGGCGTATGCGCTCTATTCTCTCACTCGGCCGAAAAGCCGTGCTCTTCGTTAGGCCTTACCGGGGAATTCGAGCCTCGCTAACCGGCCGCCATGTTGCTTTAGGGGTGGTCAAATTTGACTACCTGCTTTTTGACTACATGTGGGTTCGTCATTTTTACCCTAGGGGTCGTTATATTTGGGACAACTTTTTACCACCTCAAAGGTAGTCACATATGACTACCTTATTTCCTAGAGTGTGAAGTCTGATAACAGATCACGGATCATCTTAGAGATCCTCCTTATAAGCCACACCAACCTCCGGCGAACCACAGCGTACCATCCTCAGCCTAATGGGCTGAGAGAACGCCTAAACAAGACCATCGCCTACATGATGTCGATGTACGTTGACGTGGAACAAAAGACGTGGGGCGAAGACCTGCCGTGAAGTACATTCGTCTAAAACACAGTGGTCCAGGTGACCACTGGTGTTACTGCATTCCAGCTGGTTCATGGTCACATGGCGACCACGAAGCTTGACGCAATGCTCCCTCACGAGCGAGCTGGTGACGGCAGTGCCGACGCCCAAGTGGCTGCTCAACGAGCAGAAGTAGTGTGCCAGCTCGCCTGAGTCTGTATCCAACACCAGCAACGTGTCGACTCTGGCCGCTACAACCTTCGTCGTCTGGAGGTTCACTGCCAGCCAGGAGATTGAGTGTGAATGTGGACACCGATACGACGTCGCGTCCTCAGCGAAAAGCTTTTAAAGCGCTACTTTAGATCATACCAAGTCCCTAGACGCCTAGGAGATCTAAATTGCGAAGTGGTGCCTGACGTAACTGACGTATCAACGCGATGCCGGCTGCAACCCAAGGTGGTTCACGTTGTTCGACTCAAGCGATTCTACACTCGCGAGGACGTTGGACGTTATGTGTTGAAAGGACCCTTCAGTTTGCCGTTCTTTTATTTTCTTTGTTTTATTTTGTGTTGCATCGGGCGATACACTTTTTAAAGGGGAGTAATGCCGCGCGCGCAGCAATCTAAGTCAGGCAGCGCGCCCGTGGCTTAACAGTTAGCGTGCTTGCCTCCCACGCGAAAAGCCGAGGTTCGATGCCTCACCGCTGATACACCTTTCTGTTGTTTTTGTAATGTCGCGTTCTGGTGAATTCGAGAACCCTCTTGCTTCTTCGAGGTTAGAATGTTCTACGCGCTGAACCTCCTACACCGATTGTTCCAGACGCCCACGCGACCACATAAGTGTCTCCGCGTAGCGAGCCGGAGTCAGTCTCACCCCAGCGTTCGATCCTGCTGTTCCGCCGACATCGACGAATGCGACGCTAGCCTTTGCCTATTTTGTTTTGGAGACTAATTCGCCCCATTAAACGTTTAGTCTGCGTCAGTTTTTATCGCCTCATAAATTGTCATTCGTTACAATATTGTGAAAGCTAAATTTTGAGGTAGTGAAACAAAAAATGACCGAATCTCCACGTGGTGAATGGTGTTTATTGGGGCGAAGCAGTGGTGGTGCTGATCATACTGATTTTTTTTTCATAGGTAGTGCTGATGGTGCTGATTTTTTATTGCTCATAATTAGTGCTGAGTTCGGGGTTGCGTTTCGACTTCAATAATACTGCTTTATGATCGGTGAAATGCAGAACCAGTGGTTCTTCTAGCGGATCAGCTTGGATCCGCTAGAAGCCGTGGGAACGAATCTCCACCGCTTAAGTTAACGGTCCATGTCAGAAAGAGAATGTGTGGTATGGAACGTGGTTATATACGCATTTGAGCATTTGACCGCAGCGCCCTCTCGTCTATAAACGTTGAGACAATGCATGCAAAGTTTAAAGTGATTATATACGCATTTGACCGCAGCGCCCTCTCCTGTACAGACGTTGAGCGGCTACAGGCAACGTTTCATCTATCACAGAAACCCCAGCTCTTGAATTACTGCCGCATCTCAGAGCCCCTACTCGTCCCGCAGTCGTGGCCGAGTGGTTAAGGCGATGGACTAGAAATACATTGGGGTCTCCCCACACAGGTTCGAATCCTTTCGACTGAGAAAACATTTTTTTTTGTGTGTGAGCACGGACGCCGGACGAACGGACGAACGGACAAGGCTAGACTCTAAGGAGCTTCGCCCCTAAAACAACAACAAAAAAAAACGAAATCGGTACTGTGCAATTTTTGTGTCCTTTACCAGCCTGTTTGTCGTCTGCACACTGGTATATGAGCTGGCTCCCGGGTGTCTTGTTGAGAGCAAAAAGGCCATACACCAATAGTATAGGCTGGCGATAAGCACCACCTGGGAGCAAGCTCACAAACCAGAGTGCACATGACGAACATCCGGTAGAAGGCATAGGAAATGCAAAGCTTTACTCTTAATATTGTACCGCCTCTGACTTGAGCACTGAAAAAAAAAAAACATACAACATCTTGCGAGACTACGTTCGCGGGCCCAATTTCGGCTGTTTCAAAGATTTATTTCAGAGTTTTATTATTCTCCTCTCATGTAGCACGTCAGCCGTCGACTTAGGAGGGCTCCAACATTCCGTAAGCCAGAGGAATTTATTGCGAGAATAATGGACGCCTTGCCGTCTACCACAAAAGTAGGCTTTTGCTTTCAAATAATTCTGGAGTTCTTTTCTTTTTGATCCCCTAATGAGACAGCGTCAGTAGCCATGGTTTAGGATGATTATTTCTTATTGTCGGCTGCCTCGAGTGCTAGATTCCAGACAAAGAAACCTTATATTTTGATAGGCAAGCATGTCTGAATAGTTCATGAAACGCCATTTGCTTTAAAACTCTTGAGTGAAAGTGAGAAATCTCAGGCATTTTAACATCGAAAGGTAGTGGGGTATTGAGAGGTGAAATTTAATGCCGTCGTGATGGCTATCTTCCTCTATTCCGGCGACAAGTATGCGACCTTGAATTTTCAATTTGAAAGATGAGCGTACTTTGAGAGATCCAAATTAGTCGTCGGAGGCCTTTTAGACACGCACAAAAAATTGTTATTTGACAGTTCGAGTTCATGGGCACATCACGGCACTCGCCCAGAAGACTAAATTGAGGCGTTTTCGTTATGTACCATGGCGTCGCCTCCAGACACGCGGAAAAAGTTCCCGGAAGGCATCGAACGGATCGTCTCAAATTTTATGGGTCTAGTAATCTGCGAAATCCGACTTGTTAGGAAGGAGGGGGAGGAGAATGAATAGGAGAAACGAAGTTAAAGCCAACGCGGAGCTTACATTTACTGTGGATGCTGATGACTGCCGGATTATCAATTTTCAAGTTTTAAAGCTCATCCCGTCCTCCCCCCCCCCCCCCCCCCACCAAACAAAAAGTGATTCTACAACTATAGGTTCATTCCTGCCGTTGGGGATGGCCACGATATCTCTTCTTGAATCGATGGCAGCGGGGTAGCTGACGACGGGGCTGTGAGAGAATTTGGGTCTTTGTGCGTGCGTTCGTGGAGTGGTAAAATGTAATTGAGGCAGAGCCTGACTGTTTTTGAAACTACAACCCTGCAATTATTAGCCACCAGTCCTGTCGCGAGAATTCCCCACATTGAGACGAGGGAAAGGAGAATCTTCAAAGGGAGCATACCCACTAGAGAATGGGCGTTCTCTTAAAGGCAACCTCACCAGTAACCACAAGAAATATGGTGTAAATATGCATCATTTGTATTAGAGACACTTAGCACCTAATGTCCTGCCGCAGTCCGGTCATTTGGCTAGCCCAAGCCGCCAATCCCCCACCACGGACAGCCACTAGGTTCCAAGTTCCAACACAACAAGCCAAGACAGAGCGAAATACATGTGAACGGCGGCTCTGATTCCCTGGCCAAAAAAGTAAGCGTTCCAGAATCATCTCTTTCTTCCTGCCACTGAAGAAAGAAGGCTCAACTCTCCGCGCAGATACATCGCCAACAGTGTTTTATTCTTTATCGATAAGTGTCCTTCTCGCGTCATGCGTAGCATCATTGTTGTTGAACCTTTCGTGATCTAGTGCTATCAAGTCTTCTCAAAAAGATCGTCTGAGCTGTTGAACTCATCAGGCAAAAACAAACATGTAAGTTACACAGAAATGTTTTAAAAATATGCACGAATAACGTCACCTTCACTGCACTCAACTCAGCGTTAAAACAGGACGTGGTAACTAAAAGTGCATGCCAATTTGCAGGCGGAAGACTCATCTGGCAGAATAAGTAAGCGCTCAAGAATCAAAACTGTCGTTGCACTTATTAACACAGCTCCAACCTTGTCGAGTTCATTCGCGGCGCCGGTGGCATCTACCTTGTTTCCTCATCCACCCTCAGCCAAAGTGCGGCAAGCGACTCCTCGTGCTTGCCCTCCGTCTCAGTCTCACCGCCCTTTTCCCTTTTGTCAACGGATCTGTTACTTGCCTTCAAGAGGTGTGCCCCTTCTTCCGCACTTAACATGGCGAGTCAAGAAAGTGAGTGAATAGACCATTGGCATGAGTGCTTTCGATGCAGGGAATTTGCTGGGGAAGGCAAGCCAGATGACTTTACGCTTTTTCAATAACTGGAGAGCAACTGGCAAGCGCCAAACGGCTATGTTTAACCCTCGTCGCAGCATAAGAGAAGAAAACATGTCGAGAATCACTTGTCAGAGAAGAACACTTGTCAAACTATAACTAGCTGGTTGCATCTGACGTAAAGAGATGACTTTTCTGCAAGTCGCAGAGCATCAGCACAACATTCCTCTGAATAATATCGTTACAACACACTCTCACTTCTTTCGCGTAGCCGCTTTGGATAGATTGGACCCAAGAGCTGCATAACAACAACAAATACCACCGGGACGCAGTCGAAGGTGGAAAAGTATTTCTCGCATGCAACCACTCTCCACCAAAAGACGTTGCTAGTCCACTGGAGATTCAAAGACTGCAGGAGATTGCTGAACGACGTGGGCGAATAGGCTGTAATATTGACTGAATTGTCATCGTTGGCAGACAACCCCTATTGAAAAAAGACCTTTCAGCCCTGATGTGTTATGGGACCCTACTAGACCTTCAAGACTTCAGCACTTCAAACTTTAGCCCATCAGACTTCAAGACTTCAGACTTTAAACTTTAGACTTCAGACTTCAAGACTTCAGACTTCAAGACTTCAAAACTTCAGACTTCAAGATTTCAAACTTCAGACTTTAGCCCTTCGGCCTAACCCCTTAGCCAACATACCTTAGAAATGCAGCTTTCCGGAAAGCCGCGGCAGATCAAAATGTATGTAGAGCGTTTACTCAAACTTGCGCGCAAGCAGCTGCAGACAAGTGATCAGACCAAATAAGGACAACCGAGTTGTTTGTCGCAAAAAATATATATTTCGAGGTACTCACAATGCCGCTGGGTAAATTCCTGAGACGTATGGAAGTTCAACTAATAAAACCGAACAGATGCACCGCTCGGAGTGGAACTCAACGTCGACCTCGAGGGCCCGAAACACAAAGAGCGCTTCAAGGGATGGGCGCGATCGGCGCGATGCTACACGGACGAGTCCGTCAAAACCGACCTCGCGGGCCCAAAACACAAAGAGCGCTTCAAGGGATGGGCGCGATGCTACACTGACGAGTCCGTCGACCACGACGCACGCACAGTAACAGCCGCAGCACGGTGTCGACAAACTTCGGAGCACGAGCAGCGAAGCGCCTCTCCTTTGCACGCTCGGCGACGGCCGAGCTGGCGGCGCTTCGCCGGGCACTGTCCTTGGCTGAAGCAGAGAGTGCGCCTGACCGCCTGGTAATCCTGAGCGACTCGAAGGCGGCACTGACCCAGCTCGCCAACCTGGAGCGTGCACCACCGCTCACCAGAGAGTTGGCGAACGCGGCGATCATGTTGCAGCACCAAGAATGGAGAAATGTCTTCCAGTGGCTGCCGGCCCACTGCGGCATTCGAGGGAATGAGAAGCCGGATCGCTTGGCGGCTTCATCCCAGGCCGACGACGCTTGTCCGACCTTCAGCGTGGCTGCGTTCTCGGACGCACGACTCCTGGTGAGTAGGGCCATCCGTGTGTACCACCCAGATATCGAAAACAGCCCCGTGCCGCCCAGACTTCCGAAGAACCTGCCGAGGAAAGTCGCCGCAGGAATGCACAGACTTCGTTCGCACAAACAGCGCCTTCACACGAGCTCACCGAGCGCCAACAGCCAACAGGAACAAAGACTTTCCCGCCGACCTACGACCGTTGCCACCGGCAGCAAATTGACCAATCCGGACGCGGGGATGTCACAGCGACTCTAATTTCAAGGCGCCCCTCCCAGTCGGGCGCTGGTAAAAGCAGACTACTTTGCTTTCGGGGCACTCCACATTCCGGATGCCGTGGTCTGCGTGGTCAAACCCCTCTCCCAAAGAGAAGGAGGGATCTTGGCATCTGGCAGTGCGGGGGGCGAGTGCGGGGGTGCGGCCGGGATTTGCTTCGGCAGCCCGAAGACACGTTTGGAAGCCGCGATCTTATGCCGGCTAAAATGCCGGCAACTTCTCAATAAATCGCATTTTCAACGCTCCGTTTCTGAAGCAACAACCAAGCGCTGGTGGGCCTTGAATTCGTAAATATTGAAACGCTGTATACACGCAGACGGTGCTAGGAAATGTAAGTAAAAATAAGCAATACGTATAAGTCCGTCTGCTGTCCGTCGCATATGTCACACATTTCGGACCGGCTTGGCTTACTTTTGTTGGGCGGGCGGCTGGGCCGCAGGGTGGCCAACTCGCACCGCCGAATTCTTGGGGCGAGATCGTTCGATAAAGCTAGCTCGATAGACTTCTATCTGTTCTCAATGGGCGGCGATATGTGCGCATCGTTTGCACTCAAATAGTTTCGATCAAAGCAATATTCGCTTGCAACTGCGTCTACAGAATGAACCGATATAAAGAGCGAGACAACAGGTTTACGCACTCGCGTCACCGAAGCGGTCTGCCGATGAACAGAGCACGTTTACGCACTACCGTCTTCGGATGAATTCTACGAGGTCCTCCTGATAATGTCTGGTGGGTTTCACAGACCCTTTAGAACGGCCCTGAAAGGCCACACAGACCTTTTAGGACGATCCTGAAGGAACGCACACCTCTCAGAAAGATATCTTGATGGGCCCCACAGACCTACTAGAGGAGTCTGGTGGGCCCATCAGACATTTCAGGATATCCTAAAAGGCCTCTCAGAGCCTCACAGAAAATCCTAGTGGGCCTCACAGACATTTTTTCAATAGGGAAACCATACCAATGCGTGGACACAGAGACTATCTTAGTATTTGAGAGCCCTCTTTGTGTGGTGTCGGCTGGTAACGCCTGGTCGACAGATCGAGCGGGTTGGATCTGGCAAAGAAGTGCTCACGCTTGCACGGCGCGATAGATCTATCGACTGCTAGCAGGACTGGAACGATGCCAGGACCGACTATACTTGTGTTAGTAGGAGCGATGACATCAAACACGATGCCAGAAATAAAGGAACCGCGCGCGCTACCACAGAGAAAGGTAAGCAATGACTGAAGCCAACTCACGACCTTCCGTTTCAATGGCATCGTTAACGATTCAGCTGCAAGAACCCTTCTGCTTTACGCCGCAGAAATGAGAGGCCCAAGTGAGAGAAATGCTTCGAGCATTTCCGAACAGTATCGAGACTCTGTGCGAGGGCATAGGGGAGCAAAATCGATGCCCTACTCTACATAATGGGGATAAGTAGGGGGCCATTTCAGCACTTTCTAGCTGTCCGCAGTGGATTCCAAGACGTTTAACGTCATACTACAAATGTCTTATAGCTACTTCATCCCGAAGCGCAACACCTTTTTTGAGTGGGCGCGTTTCAACATGAGATGCCAACAGGACGGCGAGTCAGCCGAAGAGTCAGCAACAACGCTTCATGGTCTGTCAATATATTGCGACTATGGTAACCTGCGAGAACAACTGTTAAGACACCGCTTCGTCGTCGGCAATCAACACTCGAAACTCACAGCAAAGCTGCAGCTTAACGCCTATCTAACACTTCATACAGCACTGGAAATAGCTTGACAAGTAGACAACGTACGTAAATAAGAGGAATTAAGCCAGGATCAAAATTGTAACGTCCTCAAGATTTCGTCATTGGTCAAAGCACGATATTCAACTCTAAGCCTCAGTCTGCGCTAACACGATGGTCCGGATGGTGGAAGATATAAGGTGAGGCAGCGGCGGGAGTGCGAAGCTCGGCACAGTGCCGGGAGCGCGAAGCTCGACGGGCCGCTTGCTGAAATCACGTGTGCTCTCATCATCATCATCGCCCAAGCTGCGGGTGCCGGTTGACGACGGAAGACCTCAAAGCGTACCGATAGGCCTAACGTTAGGCGTAACGTAAGGTCAGCGCATATCCGCGTTCCCCCCCGCTGCACCAGCAGCAGTTTTGCTGGCTCCTTACCAACGATGACGCCGCTACTATGGAGCCCCACGACGCGTCAAAGCCAATGGGAATTTAGGTGTCGTTTTTCGGAGCTACAGACAACGAGGCAGCGGTGGGAGTGCGAAGCTCAGCGCAGCGTTGCGTCTGCGAAGTACTCCCGGCGCTGGAGTACCTATGTAGCTTCGCTGCTTGGGACAGTAAATGCTCTCGCATTAAAAGGAAAGGAATATTACGTTCCTTGGGGTGACGGCTTGAGTGAATCCCAACAAAATTCGATCTATACTCCGTCTCACTAAAACCGTGCAGTACAGCAAAAACGCGAGGATGGCGAGCGAATGCCAACATGTTCAAGAGGGGAGAAAGGACAAAAGTGAGGGAATGGCTCAGAATCCTTCGTTCCTCCTTTCCCTCGTTTTGGATAGTTGGAGATACATTCTCGCCCCTGTAGCTTTGGCTTTACAGCATGATCTTTAGTAAGAAAGAATATGCACGTCACCGCAGTTGATGACGAAGCACGGCTTATTGCGGCTGGACAATTGACTGTCCGTGCTGCACCAGTGACGATGACCTCCCAAATGGCGTCCTTCGTGAAGTCGTATGCTTATACAGTAATACCTCGTTAGCTCGAAGTTATAAAAACTTTGAAAAAATTCGAGATACGCGAAATTTCAAAATAAGCAAAGTACCGAAATTTTACCTTTGATGGCGTGATGTGTTAAATAACACTTCTATCAATTGCGGCAACAGCACAGGTTCAAATAAAGAAAGAAAAAATAGAACCTGTTTGGGTTGTGCCATGTTCACGGTCAATCGAGTCACGCGCCAACGTCAGAGAATTCACAACCGATGACAGCAATTCAACACTTGACTGTTGCTCATTTAACGCCGCGAGGTGATAGAAACACCCGGAAAAAAATAGGCTGACAATCAACAAAGAAAAGCAACACTCTCGAAACGAACGAGGAACGAGACACCTCCGACACCTCGACACCTCCCTGAAACACGAGACTGATGAGACGACGACCAGAGCGGGAAGGGAAACGGAAGGACCCAGAAGCAAAGAAGAGAAAACGAAAGAGAGAGCGGAACAAAACGCTCGAGGGAGAGGTAGCTCCGAACGCCAGGCATCCCGGCTTGCCGTTAAATTTCCGAGTGTAATAAAAAAAGTGAAAAAAAAATTAAGACAACAAACATTTTTCAAGCGCACGTCTCTCCGCGTCTCCGTAGACCGCACCCGCGGTTATCTTCTTTTTTTCCTTGCGCTTGCGCGTTTTTTTTTGTCTTTTTTTTCTCGTGCGCGTTTTTTTTTTTTGCGCACAGTTTTTTTAGGCAGTTTTTGTTTTTTATTGTGTTTTTTTGTGATTTTCGCTGACAAGATTTCGATATACCCCAAGTCCGTCTTGAAAATATTTCGAGATAAGCAAGGACAAAATGCATTGTGCCTATGGGAGCCCATTCCATGACAAGAAAATTTAACGAGTTAACCTTTATTTCCAGATAGCCATGTTCGAGTTAGCGAGGTATTATATCCTCTTAACGTGCAATTTTTATATTTAACTGAAGACGCCGCACTTTTTAAGTTTTCCGAAATCACTTACTTTAGACCTAGCCTGGCGTGTTGCCGGTGGAAAGTCATTCACTGACAAACCGGCCCTTTTGACTCAACAGCGTTTAGGAGATCGTGTGACAGAAAAGCACATGTCGGTGGTCTTGGGAAGGGAAAATCCTGATTGCTCTGCAGGGGCATGACGTCACAGCCACATGTCCTGGCTTGGAAATCTCAAGTGATTTCACTATCCAAAAATTATTAGCTTAAAAAGAAAATATTGAAAACGTTACAAATCTCTGTAATGCAGAAATTAGAGCGAAGCTCTTGAGGACGAGGAGGAGGGGAGGGTTCAGATTGGATGGTATACCCCTTCTCCTCTTTTCCTTCTCCCCTCCTCCTCCAACTTTCCTCCTCCCCCACCTCCTCATCTCATCTCCCCCTCTTCCTTTTCCGTACCCTCCTCCTCCTCCTGCGCACCCTTCCATTCATCTCCTCCGTACCCTGCCCTCCTCCTCCTCCATACTGTTCCCTCCTCCGACAGTTTCCCCGCTAAATTGCGCTGGAAAATTGACGCCACGTGACCTCAAGAGCGATTCAGGTTCCCCGCCATATTTAGTGAGAAAAATGACGTCCACATGGCTTCGTGTCAGGTCACCCATGCACACATTCAGTTTCTCTGCTAGATTAAGCGGGAAAATTGACGCCGCGTGATCTCAACATCAATTAAAGTTCCCGATAAATTTAGTGGGGCGGTTACACCGACGGCGACGGCCACTCTGTGAAACGCGGAAACGAGGCCTGAAGAGCTGCGCTGTAAAAACTAGAATAATTTTATGCCGAGGCGGCGTTCGAACCTATGACCTTTCTGTTGCGCCCAGACACGATGGCGACTAGGCCACGCAGACAAGTCTGCACACCTTGGGAACGAGCGGGAATTATATGCTGTTAAGAATGGAACCTTCGGCAACCTTCTTCCGAGTTTCAACGCTGCGGAAACGAGTCATGAATCTGTCCGGCACCGTCGCCCGCCTGTCTGTTCCTGCACGAAACGAGTCCCGACGAGTCCAGGGCCGTCGGCCGCCTGTCTGAGCCTGCACGAGACAGGTCTCAGCGCGTCCGTGACGTCAACGGGACGTGTGTGTGTGCGTGGGGGTTGGTGCGCTCACGAAAGGGAGAGAGGCATGACCTAACTGCGGAGAACTTTGGCTACGACGCACTTCTGGCTACGACGCGGCGGACTTTGCTACGACGCACTTGACGGCGGGTTGCTGCTGCGCACTTGCTGCCCTGGCGGGGAGTGAGGGAGAAAACGGACCCTATATAAGGCGGAGCGTGAGGCTGCTCCAGGAGTTCTCTCGGATTTGACGACTGTATCGCAACCATGTAATTAAACCGTTCGTTACGTTACCAATTCTCCCACCTCCACTGGACCCCTGGGTTCTTCACTTCGGGGAATGGTCGTCGTCACGAGCCAGGAAGCTCCCGGACGTGCGGCTCAAACCCCGCCTCTAACAACTGGTTGGCAGCGGTTGGGATCGGACCATGCGACATCGTGCTACATCTGCGGGTGAGCGTTTGGACTTTGCTTTGAGATTCGCCAGGCTTCAGATTATGGGTAATTAATTTTGAACTGCTGGGAATCCTTAGGTTTTGACTCGTGCGCTAGGTTTGTGTACAACCTTGCGACAAGTTTTAGAACAAAGCCAAAGCTAAAGAGCAGCGATTATGGATCTAATGAGGTTACTGAGAACAGATTTATTCTGTTTATGTGAAGAATTGGGTGTGGAGGTGGAGCAAAAGATGAAGAAATCTGAGATCAGTAAAGCGATTTCAGAGAGCGCAGAAGCAGAGGAAATTAAAATTGCGTGGGAACTACTTCAGAACGCTAAGAAGGAGGCTGCAGCAGAGAGGAACGAGAGCAGGAGCAGGCTGCAGCGAGAGAGGAACGAGAGCAGGAGCAGGCTGCAGCGAGAGAGGAACGAGAGCGAGAACGAGAGCAGGATGCAGCGAGAGAGGAACGAGAACGAGCAGGCTGCAGCGAGAGAGGAACGAGCGCAGGCTGCGACAGAGGAGCGAGCGCTGAAAAGGCTAGAGCTCGAAATTGAACAACAGCGATTAAACTCGCAGAACAGTAGAGTTGGGGCTCCGGTGCGAGCAAGTGAGACCGAGTCGTATCAAATGAAGAAGCTCATGCAGCCGTTTAAAGTTGGGGAAGACGTGGGCCTGTTCTTAGTGAACTTTGAGAGGACATGTGAGAAGTTGAGCTTCGCCCCAGAAACGTGGCCGCAACGGCTTTTGACTTTGTTGCCCTGTGAGGCTGCAGAGGTTGTCGCGCGCCTTAGTGCTGGAGACGCGGACGACTACGACAAGGTGAAGTCCAGCCTTTTGAAACGGTACCGCCTTTCTGCCGAGGCGTTCCGTCAAAGGTTTAGAAACGCATCCAAAAAGAGCAGCGAGGGCTACTCGGAATTCGCTTACGGGCTTAAAACCAATTTGATAGAATGGTTGAAGAGCGAGGAAGTGTACGAAAGCCGAGACAAGGTAGTCGAGTGTGTGTGCCTCGAACAGTTCTTTCGTAGCATTCCGCAGTCAGTCAAGCTCTGGGTGCAGGACAGGGTAGGAGTCGACTCTGTCGAAAGGGCCGCTGAGCTAGCCGAAGAGTACGCAACGCGTAGAAAGCTGAGCGGAGAGGAAAGCGAACCCGGCCGGAGCGATCAGCGCAAGACCTTCCGACAGGGAAACGGCTCGCGAGAAAACGGGCCCGAGAAGCCCGAAACAGGACAAAAGGTCCCAGAAAAGAGCGCAGAACACTCGAACGGAGACGAGGCGCGGAAAAGCCAAACAGGGCAGTTCGAGGCAAGGAAGCCGTTCCTGTGCTACAACTGTCAGGAGCCGGGACACATAGCGGCCAGATGTAACAAACCGCGGGTTGTGTTCTCGACCGTGACCGGTAGTGACGAGGACCTGGAGCTCCTTCGTCCCTATCTTCACGAGCTCCAGGTAAACGGAAAGCCGTGCAGGGTGCTTCGGGACAGTGCAGCGACGATGGACGTTGTTCATCCGTCGTATGTAACGCCATCCGATTTTACTGGAAAGGTAGTTTGGATCAAGCAGCTGCTCGAAAAGCACAGTGTCTGTCTGCCTATGGCGACAGTAAGGATAACTGGCCCGTTCGGAGAGCTGGTGACAGAGGCGGCTGTCTCGCAAACAGTCCCGTTGGAGTATCCCTATTTGTTTTCTAACCGGTCAGATTTCCTGCTGCGCGAAAGGGGTCAACAACTGGGAGAAGGACTAGTTCAGTCGTGTACGAGGTCCAAATCGCGTCAGCTCGCCCCTTTGTTAACGAGTGATCCAGAGCCAGAGGCAGCTGACGGGGAGCAAGCACTCCCAGAGTTGAAGGCAGAGAAACGGGATGAGGGGGACCAGGTTGTAGAACAGCCTGACCTCGTAGCACTAGAAAGCGTACGCCGTCCCAACGCGCCGGCGAAAAAGGCGGAGGAAGACGGGATCATTAAAAGATCTCTCGTAGCTCCAACGTCACGTAATTTTGATCGTCTGCTGCGAGTAGACAGAGTGTCTTTGACAGTCGAGCAGAAGAGCGACCCTAGTGTGTCAGGGTTTCGCGGTACAGCTCAGGAGATTGCTAGGACCAATGTGACGGGGCATGAAAAAGGCGGATTGTTTTATCGGCGCTATAAGGACCGCATTTTCACGTCTAGAAATCACGTGAAAATCGATCACTATGACTTCAGCGTAAGAAACAGGAAAGGCAAATTTAACGGCAATGCCGATGGGTTGAGCAGATTTTTCTGATATCACCAAAAACGGTAGGGATGATCTCAGAGGTCTTCGTCATCCACGGGAATGAGGATCAAAGTGGGGGCACTTCGTTAAAACCCCAAAAAGACCTCACAAATTGCGAAGAGTTTTTGTCTTTTGTATTTTGTTCATAGTGACCTCTTTGGAAAAATGAGTTGTGTTTTGGCGACAGCGGGTCTCGATACCCGCAATTGTCCTAAGGTTTTAAATTTGCAGTTTTTTTGCAAATTTTTGTAATCCGTAATCCAGTCTGGCGGGTCTCTGGCGAATTCCGAGCGTTTGGCTGCGGTGTGGCGTGGTGTTGTGGGGGACGTTTCCGCTGATGCCTCCGTTGTGAGAGGTTTGGGAGTTTGTTTAGTGCTTGCAGCGTCTTCTCAAGGCCTACTCCAAGCCCACCTCTTCAGGCCAGCGATTGTACCACCGGCCATTCGAGGTTTCCCTGGCCCCGGAGGGGCTGTTAAGAATGGAACCTTCGGCAACCTTCTTCCGAGTTTCAACGCTGCGGAAACGAGTCATGAATCTGTCCGGCACCGTCGCCCGCCTGTCTGTTCCTGCACGAAACGAGTCCCGACGAGTCCAGGGCCGTCGGCCGCCTGTCTGAGCCTGCACGAGACAGGTCTCAGCGCGTCCGTGACGTCAACGGGACGTGTGTGTGTGCGTGGGGGTTGGTGCGCTCACGAAAGGGAGAGAGGCATGACCTAACTGCGGAGAACTTTGGCTACGACGCACTTCTGGCTACGACGCGGCGGACTTTGCTACGACGCACTTGACGGCGGGTTGCTGCTGCGCACTTGCTGCCCTGGCGGGGAGTGAGGAGAAAACGGACCCTATATAAGGCGGAGCGTGAGGCTGCTCCAGGAGTTCTCTCGGATTTGACGACTGTATCGCAACCATGTAATTAAACCGTTCGTTACGTTACCAATTCTCCCACCTCCACTGGACCCCTGGGTTCTTCACTTCGGGGAATGGTCGTCGTCACGAGCCAGGAAGCCTCCGGACGTGCGGCATAAACCCCGCCTCTAACAATGCTTAGCTACCGCCTTCTACTTTTAATGGCAAAACATAAGCGTCCTCTTATAACGTTTTATACCAGCATTTGACTGAAAAACGCTATTTTTTTAATGAAATGGATTTGAAGATAATAGGTCGACATCTATCTTTACAAAAAAAGCCTATTCTATGGGCGCGGAAATGCGTTCACAAGGAATTATCAGACCGGAAAGAACATTTACGATTTTAATTTCAATCTCCGACCAAGTTTCAAGGAGAAAATTGTCAAAGCTATGAAATATTAAATTCTCACAGCGTGACCTGTCTTCCATTTCATCAAGGGGAGAGAGTAAAACAACTGCTTCACCCTGGAGGTGCTTGATGTTGTGGGCACCCTGGCGGCTCCACAGCCCAGTTGCCCGACTGCGAGGCAAAGGTGCCGAATTTTTCCCGCGTTGCGGCGACGTCACGCCGGCCACGCGCACATCGAGTGCGCCGCCTTGATAAGGAGGATCAGAGGCGGTGCACACAGAGTCGCTGACTGGACTCAGCCGCCGTTGGTAACAATGTTAATCGTCCTGTCCATGTCCCATTAAATGTAGTTTCTTGTTGTTGGAACCGTTGGCTCCGTGTTATTCCTCCGGGTCGGGTATGCAGCAAGGCAAACCGACCACAATGTTCTGGTCCGTGACGCCTAGCTTCTGTTGAACTTCGTTAATCGTCAATGTTCGGAACTCGACTGCCACTAGTCTTTCATCAATAGAATTTACTCTATTCTTGATCGTTGTTTCTTTTGGTCTTTAATTCTTTCACCGTACTAACTATCCACGCCTGTCCTTTATGAAATTGGTTTCAAGGAGTGTTTAGTTATTGTAACAGCTCAAACACTTCATTGAACTGCATAGCCTGGACTTCTGACATAAAACCAGGATTTATTTCCACATTCCCTGAAAGAAACAGTAGATTCAAAGCATCAAAACACTGACATGCTAGAAGCAGTAATGTTTGTGGGCATGTGAACAAGATAAGTAAAACGTCGTTTCACCTATTGGAGTGCAACGAAAGAACTGAATAAACCTGCTCGAGCAAGAACAGAGGTGTAATTCATCCGCATGGTGCAGCTGTTCCTATGCCCACTACAAAGGACAGCGCTCTTCCAATAGATTTTGTTGAAGATCGGAGCCGCTTTAGATGTGGATGCCTTGACGATGCGATGCAAACCGAAGCAGACAAAAGTACTGCCAGGCCCTTTGTTAAATTTCTCGGGCGTTATCACGAGCAACGTGGAAAACACTGTTGCTGTCAGGATTTCATATGTCGCCTGGCCAGCCAAAGGAAGCGAAACGAGTATCTTCATGAATAAGAACAGAGGGGTGTTTTTTATTCCAATGGTGCAGCTTTTTTCATGCCCACTACAAGGTTGAACGCTCTCCCAAGAGCTTTTGTTGAAAATCGGAGCCGTTGAGTAGGTCGATGAAGATGGCTTTACGATGTGGTGTAAACCGAAGAAGCCAAAAGTACTCACGGAACCTTCGTTGAACTTCTTGAGCGTTATCTTGGGCAACGTGGAAAACACGATTGCTCTCGGTCTTTGATATGTCACCTGGCCAGTCAAGGGAAGCGAAACGAGTATCTGCTTGAGGAAGAACGGAGGGTGTTATTTATTTGAAGGATGCAGCTTTTTTTATGTCCACTATAAGATTCAACGCTCTTCCAAGGGCTTTTGTTGAAGATCGGAGCCGTTGTGTATGTCGATGAAGATGCCTTTACGATGCGGTCTAAACCGGAGAAGCCGAAAGCACTCACGGATCCTTCGTTGAACTCCTTGAGTGTTATCGTAGGCAACGGGGAAAACACAGTTGCTGTCGGGCTTTGATATGTCGCCTGGACAGCAAGAAGGAAGCGAAACCTGTATCTCCATGAGTAAGAACGGGTGGTTGCTATTCATCCGAATGGCGCAGCTGTTACCATGCCCAATACTTGTTTACGTTCTTTTAATATCAAGGTCGTCAAGAGTCGGACAAGGTTAGTTCAAGAACTGTCATATTGCCCAGTTCCTGTTATTCGGTGCAAAAAATACTAGTTTTGGGATAATCTAGTGCACAGATGGCCAAACTGCGGCTCCGGAGATGCATACTACTCTTCGTAGATACAAGTGCGGCTTGCGGCTCCCTGGTTAGCGTGTACCCTTGATTCCTTTGTCCCCAAGACGAAAGGAGTTCTAGAATTTAAAGAGAGCATAGTCTTGTCAGCCTTGTACTAGACTGCGTACACACCCTACTTAAAGTAACACCTCAGCCCTGCTGTGTTTTGAGAGCCACTCAGCACTTCAAACCCCTTCAGACCATCAAACCCCTCAACCCTTCTAACACCTTCAGCCTTACAAATTCCTTCAGACCTTTAACCCCATTCAACTTTTCATATTTTTTTAACCCTTCAGCCCTGTAGACACTCAAATGACTGCGAAGAGTGTAAACCATAGACAGAAAATTGCAGTTTAAAACGTTATTGAAACTTAATTTCAGAATTCGAGTTTCACATGCGTGTTGTAACGTCTACAAAAAACGATTAAAATTAACGTTCGGTTAAACCTGGACGCAAGCAGCTGTAGACAAAAGCGATCAACCCAAATAGGGACCACCGAGTTCTCTGTTGCAAAGAAATCTCTTCAAGGGTACTAACAACGCCGGTGGGTAAATTCATTAAATGTGCGGTAGTTGAAGTAATAAAACCGAGCAGGGGCATCACACGCACAAAAACACACTGTTAAGCAGGTTTAGCAAACGCCATGAACGCACAACCAATATCCGCCGCCGTAGGAAAACCATGAGCACAGTAATGGTGCCATCTCCGGCATCTTTTCGCTCGCTGGATGCTTCGGAACCCGGACGGGCTAAGAAGATCAAGAAACAAGGCACTGAGAGAACTTCAGCTACAATCCCAGCTGCTGTAGAAGATAGGTCCCACGCATAAAATGGGAAGCTGACACTGCTTGTCCGCTCGTTGACTGAAAAAAAAAAACTGATCGACCAGCTTCAGTCGAAGACTGTATTTGGGTTTACTGAAGACAGGTCATCTTCAAACAAAAAGCAAAAAGTGCCCCTCCCATTTTACCCTCGCACTTCCCTTTCCCCGAGCGACAGGAAAAAGAGCAGGAACTATACTCCTGGTTACGTGGAGTACCCAACAACTAGTTGCGTGCTTTACACGTGAAGGCAACGCCAGGCAAGGGGAGAAAGGCAAGGACTAGGAAGTCCGGGGAGGAGGAAAACATCCTTTCGTCTGTAACATTTCTAAAGTTCTCCCTCCATTGCCCTCCTCTCCCGTCCCGCCTTCCCTAATGCTCTTTTTTGGTCTCTCTGCCTGGCGTTGCCTTTGCCTGCACTGCACACATCTATATTCCATTCACCCCTACGCTGAGACCGCGGTGGAAGCTATGCGCTCGTTGGTCATGTCATACGCCTGTCTTTCAACATGTCATCACGCCCTCGCCCAATACCCACGCTCAAAGAGCCGGGTCAGGTGATACGAGGGAGACGGCTGATTGGTCCGGTGAGCACGTAGCTCCCGCCAGAGTCTCAGCTTAGGATTGAACGGAGCAGAGACACAGAGTCAGGGTCTGATTTATGGGTCAAGCCTGGGAGGGGCGGTAGGCATTCGGCTAGCGGGCCGTGGATGGGAGTCTCCTGAGATTTGACGCTACGGTCGAAACGTTGCCCAGATCTCCGTCGTTAACCCAATATTTGCTATGTCACCAAAAACAAAACATTCGGATAATGTATATCAATGATTTCATGCTAAAAATTGTTGACCTTAAGAATCTTAGGGGCGGCGGTCAACCCCCCGCCCCCGACCCTGAATCCGCCCCTCCACGGAGTATATAAAATCTGAACTGGAGAGAAGCGGCTACTTTTCCACAACGGCTCTTCTCGCCCACACCCTTCCCCTTCGATGGTGCCGCGTTAACCAAGGCCACTACAAGATAGAGACCGGGAACGTCTCCTCAATTTTCATCACTACTTGCGGGCGCCCGATACGAAATAGCCAATCGACTTCCCTGACGCATAAAACCTCAAGGGTCACGTGATCTCTCGCATAGACCAGCTAAAACGATTTTGATGAGTGCTTTGGTTTCACAGAAAAGATTAGGACAGACCCTAAAAACCTATCAAGAATCTTTGAGGAGTCTCTCACACCCTTTAAAAATTCTTAAATGCTCCGCCATGCCCCTTAGAAAACTTCGAAGAACATCTTGAACCCCTCAAATATTTTTGAAGGGTACGTCAAAACATTTAAGAAATCCTGGTCTGTCAGAATAGACGGATTTTCAATGGTATACAGCTGGACTGCTTTTCGACACAGAGATGTGTCCTGTGATCCATGTTTTCTTTTTGTTCACAAAGGAATTTTGATCCGTATAGGCATATTTGGCGTCAGGGCCACTGGCTGCTTAGAAAACCATGCATTAATTTGCTCTTAGAGGTTCAATAAACGTTCTGCTGCCTGGTGTTATTTGTTGTAGTCGAGAACTGCACTTGCCCCCTTTGGAAAGGACAGTTGGCGCCATATTGTTGTTGAAAATAATCCCTCCCCTTTTTTGCGGCTTTCTTAACTTTTCCAGCGTTGTCTGAGGCTCCAACCCCATGTCACTCTGGCCACTCTTGATCTAGTGTGCCGTGGATTGGTCTTTTGTCCAGCAAATAGTGATTGGACAAG
The DNA here is from genome assembly GCA_037355805.1 of Ixodes ricinus. Classification (NCBI taxonomy): domain Eukaryota; kingdom Metazoa; phylum Arthropoda; class Arachnida; order Ixodida; family Ixodidae; genus Ixodes; species Ixodes ricinus. Next base: position 42,507 of record JAZHYW010043592.1, read on the forward strand.
CGATAATAAACTGTGGTTTATAATAAAACCCAACAATGTTGGTACAAGTATATAAATGCAGAGGCGCAGGAAGCTTTCATTAATATAAAGTATGAAAACAAGCTCCAACACAGCACTTTTTGCGATAATTTGCTGCAAACAACGTTGGTTGGGATCTACTCGGAACATATGGATGAGGAAGAAACAACTCGCGCTGATGAAAATAGAAAAACTCAAATGAGTTACCAGATGTATAAACCTCTCGCCGGAAACGCCGGCCGCAGTGTTTCTTATCATTTGAAACGAAAACTGGAAAGGCGATGTCGTGATATTTTTATAACAGTAATGACTATCAATATTGCTTGTTTCTCAAGCACACAAGAAAAAGATTGGGGAACATAATAAAACACGAAAGGGAGAAACAAATTTTACAACTTTTCTCTGCAATTAATCGAACGCTTCTCGTGAGCTTGTGCACATGGAACTCCGATCACGGCGGTGCTCTCAGTGTCTTTTACTTCTTGATAAAACGCTGTCCCGAACATAGAAATCACCTTTTCTTATGGGCGGAGCCTATAACAAATTATGGCTAATGGCGTAACTATTGTGCTAAAAATGGTTCTGAAAGACAAATTATTTTTCATTTGGGTGTCTCCCCTAACGTTTCTTTTTTAACAATGGGTTTTTCATTTATTGTTCGCTCCATAAAAACGTTGTATTATCTTACAAAAAATAAATAATTAAAAACGTTAAAAATTGTGAGGGTTTCATGAACTATATCTAATATATATATATATACTTTACAAAGCATCTGCTGCAGCCGTGGAAGGAGTATTACTTCAATTACCAATGTGAATGGGCAGTCTCAACACATTTAAAGATATATATGTATATATATATATATATATATATATATATATATATATATATAATGATACTTTAATGTTGGGGGTGGGCGAGAGAGAAGGAGGTTACGGCGGGGCTTTGATTATGAGCGGAAGGACGCGTCAAGCATCATTTATGAAGCCATGGTCTGGGACTTCCCATTATGCGACACCCGCAGAGTTGCATTGCGGGACGTCACAGATTTGCACAAATTCAGTTTCTCCTGTAAAATTACCGCAAAAGCTAACTTAGTATGTACGTCTGTAACGTACTATCGTAGACTCTGTTAGTAGTAACACTCCGTGCCGGCCGCCCCGTATCCCCGGCGCCGCATAGAAGGCGCCGTCCGAAACGCCGCGCATGTGCCGAGTGGCGGCATCGCTCTTCCGGTCCGCGTGCGCAACCTGGTTTTGTCGTCTGCTAGGCGCAGAGCGGGTGACGCCAAAGCGTTCGCCAATGTTCGCTGATTACGGTTTCGTGTTCAGCGAACCACCGCGTAAGACGCTCCCACTGTTTCATGGGCGCCTCTTCACCTGTGGTTAACTATGGTTAACCCTGACTCACAAATATGTCACCTTGGATGTTTTTGTTTTTTCTCGGAGTAACTTGCGGTTAACTATATATTTATTTATCACACCAGCTGCGGTCATACTGATTCGCAAGCGGGTATTGTTGAAGGATACATTGTGCACGCCTGTTTCTGAAAAAAACACATCTTAGGCAGCGTTTATGCCACAATGACTCGGCAATCTACCCCAATGAAAGCATTTCGGCTACTGCCATAAGTAGCTGAAATCATCTATAGCCCGATAGATTACGGTCGCTGGTTGTTTCGCAGAAACGTTTCCGTGAGTCAGAAAATCACCCACTGCGGCAGGTGTACCCAAGAAAACTGAGTTCAGCGAACATTGGGTTGTGGCTTCTTCTGGTTGTCGCCTAGCAAGACGACAAAAGGAGGGTGTGCTCGCAGACGGGAAGAGCGTGTCCGCCACTTGGCATATTCACGGATTTTCAGACGGCGCATGCCATGCCGGACTGGTGGTACGGGACGGCCGCCGCTTGCGTAGGCCTCATTCACACAGCCGGCGTCTCGCCCCGTCCCGGCGAAAGCGCCAAGGGCGCCGTGCTGAAAACAGGACGGTGCGGGACGGAGGAGTGTTCGAACCAGCGGCGTCGGCTGCGCCCCCTTATATTGTTTGGTAGCTTGCGCCACCTAGCTCAGAAACCTTTCTGCACCTTTCAAATTCTTCGTCTAACTTTTGTATCCCGTAAGACTGCATAACCTATTATTACGTGCGTAACTTCACACTTCCCCCGATCTCTACTACCAATCTTGTAATCCCCTATTTGTGACTGCTTTGTGGCGGCGTCGACCACCAAATGTAGCGGACGATCGGCGTCGATGGGCACAGCCACAACTGTTTTGTTCCTTGGAGCTTGCGTTCGGGTCGCCGATAACGATCTTGCATGTTTGAAAACATTTTATTTGTCTCCACGTTTCGAAACGAAAACGACAAGACCCACCGCGAGCACGTTTCACATCAATCACTCCTTACGCCACATTTCGTCCCCGATGATCGACGACCGTATTTTCTTTCTTCGGCTGTTCTTCCTTAGAATCGCATTTACGTCTATCGCTATCGCAAAGGAACCGACGTGGTCTCACCATTTCGAGCAGCAGCTTAGCGGTAAATCCAAATCTCGGTATGCCCGTAGTTCAAGAGCCGTAAACATCACACAACGCGCCCGTCGTCTCGCTGGCCTCGCTTTTTCCCGAAAAGAGCTTTGTTGGCTTCGTCGTTAGAGCACAGCACCGTCAATTCTCCCTCCCGCGGCTGTGCCCATGGTCACCCAACTTTCGAGAATCCGCCAGATTCAGCGAAAGTTTCCTATTTTGTGATTGGCCGTCCCTCGACGGGGCGGGGCGCCGGCGTTCCCGGCGCTTCCCGGTCTCCCGCCGGTGCCGGGGACGTTGAACATCCTCGTTCGGCCCATTTCGGGTCCGGCGGCCCGATTTCGGTCGGAAACCGGTCCCAACACCCTCTCCCCCGGCGAAAAAGCTGACCGGCGCTTTCGCCGGGCCGGGAGAAAAAAACGGCTGTGTGAATGAGGCCTTACAGCTAAAAGAGTCCGCGATAGTACCATAATGCAACACTGTGCGTGTTGCATTATAAAACGTCATAGATCTACACACCAATTCAATTTCTCCGCTAAATTTAGCAATGAAATAAACTTGATGTATAGGCCTGTTACATCCATTAATGCAGCGCGAGCTGTGTTCCATTATCAGCCCGTTAGGCGGCCGTACCCGTTTATAGCGGTTACGCCGACGCCGCTTTATGCGGGAACGGGCACCCAAGAACTGCGCTGTAAAAGATAAGGGCATGCATCGGGTTAAGTTTTAGATGGGAGGAGACATGTGGTTTTCTTCTGTGCTCTGCTTTTTGCTTTAACGTTATAGTATTGCGTCTTAGTTGATTTCACCCAAGATTTGATGGTAAGTCAAACTTCTTCGTCGGCATCCAGAAGGCAAGCATTTCGCGAAGAAATCCTGATTATGACATATATCTTAAGTGGTTAGTAAATATATCGCGCGCTTTTTTTGGTTTTAAAAGACAGAATAATTGTTTGTACTCAGCTATAATAAACAAAGTTTCAGAACACTGAGGACAACTGCTTCCAGAAACACCTATAATCCATCACACAAAAAGTAGCTGTCTTATTTGCACTCGCCAATGAAGCATACTAAGCAGATAAATAGCATTGGTGATTATAAAATGAATAAACAGATTTGCCTACCTTTACGCACTAAAGATAAAATTTAAAATTAGAGAAGCTCATTGCGTGGTATTAAATACTACTAAATATGTCTCTCGCACAACAAACGTACGGCTCGCTGAGATTTTTAACGCGTCACAAAAATGCACCCAGTTTGAAGCAAATATTGAATGGCTGGCAAGCCGCCTAATGATGGATAGCCGAATGTCTGAAATTTAATTTGAACCAAAAGAGGAACACTTGCTCGTCTTAGTGCTATTGAATAATGTTACTCTCGGTTATTCATCATGAATCCAAATTTAATGTGTTGCCCTGGTTTTGGTTTCATGCTTCGTGCAAAGAACAGTCAATAGTTAACAGAGAACTTCAACGTTTGCTGACAAAGTGGTATACTTACTTGTAAGTACATACAGTACCACAAGAATTCCAATTAGCAACAGCATTATGATCGCTGCGATCAGCAACACCTCCTTCGACACTATCCTGTAAAAGTCATGACAGATTGTCAGGAAGTCACTACATTGCGTGTACGGTTCTATAATACGTGTCACTCTAATAGTGAACTTCGGTGGTAGATCTGGAGCGCTTCCCGAACTCCGAAGGAAGACAAAAATACGCTCTGTGGGACACGCTCCAAAGCGACGAGCGAAAGATGGACTACCACATTTGAAGCGACACGCCCGAGACAGTCTGTCGTTCAAAACAGCCGTTGCTTCAACTTGACAACCCGACTGAGCTTTCCAAAGACTAGTCACTACTGTCTTTGTCTATCTGAGAAAGTATCAGGCGAAGGCCTGGCGCATTCGCAACTTTCACGATGTATAGGAGGCGCACTTGAGCCGAATCAAATAGGCTGTTAACTAGATGATCGTCGTGGAGCAGCAGTGCGAGGCTGGGCCTGCGACGCCTAAGTAATTCTTGTTTTGCTGTACAAGAGCAGTATTAGAGCTTTACTTCATTTATTATTTTTTCACGTTAGGGATGTGTAAACAAGCACCTTTACTGTGAAGTCGATCATTCAAGAGCTAGAAGCCCGATTTTTCGACCGCGGTACCACCATCGCTGAAAGTTGCGAATTATCCGTACCACGGAGTTCATGTCACAAATAACGAAGAATATGTCCGCGCTTGCCCCCGTCTCATACCTTTCCGCCACATCGGTGCGGTGGAACGCGTACAGCGATCGCCATCGGCGCAGCTAGGATCTCCGGTAAGACTTCAATAAAGACAAAAAGGTAGCAAACCATCACTTGCGCAGTCGTTGCATAGACTGTGCTCGCTTAATTGCACGAGAAAGCGACATCGACATGCAGTTTAAAAAAAGATAAACAATCACTTGCGGCGAAATAAGCACGCCTAAGCTAGCCTCTGGTTGCTCGGACATTTTGTCGATCCCTTTTTCGTTCTTCCTCTCCGGATCATAGAAACCAGGGCTTACCATCTGACACACTCCAATCCCGCCTCTGCACCAATAATTCACTCTAGATAGGAGCGTTCGAGAAGTCACAATCCCGCGTAAACAGCCGACGCGCCCGAACTGGTCCGACTCACAATCCGGACGGTCCTGCGATCTCGCCGCGGATGCTCACGACTGACTGAAGGGAACTAACGTAGCGCGGTTCTGTCGAATCACGGCAGGCTATCGCCTATCACGGCCTCGTAAGCTGCATGACAGCCTTGTCACGGGGCCTTGCGTTCGATTGGTGCCTATTTAAGGGCTGCGATGACAAGCAAACGGCTCTTTCTTGGTCGGGTTGCCGGAGAATAAACACTACCAAAGCCAGGCCAGCGTGTCATAGTCGTCGGTTCCTCACCGGAACGGAACAACTCAAGATCTGCGAGCGGAGTTCAAAATAAGTCTGAGCTCAGCCAACGCCACAACCTGATAAAGCAAATCAAGCAACGTCAAAATTGCATCGTCTCGGCGGTCGTCGGCTTGGCGCGTCTCTCACCACCGCCTAAATTAATCAGGCGCAGTGAATCCGCCGTCGTCCTGCGTGGTGTTCTTTACACTCTAAGAACTCTAGAGTGTGTGCGCTTCCGCATTCTGTGCAGGCCACTCGGCGAATGACGGGCTGATAACGGGAAGTTCTAAAATAGCGCCTGCTAAAATATGCGGACCCACAGAATAGCGCATCCGGCGAACACCAAACACGTGTTACCCTTTTGAGGGCTCTATATTTGCGTACACATTTCGAAAATTGCGTGCATCCGCCAAGATTATGAGATATACTGCGCTGCCAAGTTACACTGGACAGGTAAACTATGAGACGGTAGGGTAGACAGTGCGATACATACGGTACAAAATGTCATATGCCATATATGGTAGAGAATGTCAAACCATCTAGCCGAGGATTCTTCGCATTCTTTAAAGGATGATTCGTGATCCGTGGAAGTTGGCTAAAGCCCAGACGACCACCGTTAGAAAATGCCGGCTCCCAGGATACCGGCCGGCGTTATCGCGACGTTCGCGGCATCCTCATGGCTCACATCTTCAATATTGGCCTACATTGCACTCCTACTTGATGTGCACCCCTTAGTATATATCAATACACTTAAAGTATACTTAGAATAGTCAAAAGTATACTGTTAGTCAAGCAGCCTATAGGAAGAATATTAACTGCACAAAAAGTGTACTTGTAGACTGTATTACATGTATAATAGTAAATACAAAACTAGCACACTTACTGGGGCATACCTGGCATGTGTTGAGACTCTACTATCAGTGTACTACAAATTATCTTAAACAATTAAAGTATACTTATTTTATACATTCGTAAGTTTTTTAACTAACTTTAAGTGAATTATAATTTATCTTTAGGTGTTTTTCAACCGTGGGAAATATGTTCTAATGAATTCCAGTACGTTACTTGACAATTATTGAGGGTAAATGCTGCAACGATACAACACTACGATTACCGTGCTTGTGTTGTTCAGCAGGAAAGGGATAGCCGGGTGAGTTGTGAAGCTTTACTAAGTATATAGAAAAAATTAACTAATAAGTGGTTTTAACGCTCCTTCAAAATTACAGCAAGTCGCCGTGGAATACCACTAATTTGCCACATGCAATTTCTGATCCAACGAACATTGACAAGACAGTTTTATTATTTGCTTAAGGAATTTCTTAATAGTGATGGAGTACTTTGTAGCCGCAGGCTCCGAATTCGAGGAAATTAACTTATTTATTTTAAGAGCTGCCGCATCGGTCATGTCTTCCCCGGGAGCAAACAGTATTACGACAATATTGCCACGCGCAGGGCCGAGAAAGCAACACTCGGTCACGGACGTCTAGAAGCTTCTCGTTTGTTCTGGCTCCGGGCTTAACTTCTATCATTTATTCCTGCTTTCTTGTTCTATAAATTTCGTTTCATTCTCGTGACGCTCGAGGCTTCTTTGCCGAATCTTCGAGATAGTGACGAACTCTAGATGAGAGTCCGCCCGCGACATTGTCGAGTCAGTCTCGCTCCATCGCTCGATTCGTGCTGTTTGGCCGACATCGACGCCTGCGACGCTAACTTACTTTTGCTTTGTTTTGGGCACGAGTTTGCTCCATTAAACATTTAGTTTCTTCAGTTATTCTTATCCTCATCATTTGTCATTCGTGGCATTTTGGTGGAGGTGCCGGGTATCCCCTTCGATACCCTGAAGCGTACCCCTTCGAAGACATCCCGGCCGAGTGAGGTGCTCAGCTCCGGAAGGCTACCCTTCGCAGATGACGCCGACGCCCTAGCAAGCCGCCATACCAAAGGGCAACTCCCGAAATTCGGACTCCTGCCGCAGAAGCCAAAGAAGAAGATCCCGACGATGACCACGCCGCCCGTCGTCGTCCTGCCAGGTCGCTCCGCAGACACCTACGTCCTTCCTCGGCGAGAGCTTCGAGGACGTCGAAGATTGAATCAACCAGTACAAACACGTGACTCGCCACAGCGGGTGGAGTGACGAACACCACCTGCAGAACCTATAATTCTCACTTGAAGGAACTGCAAGGCGCTGGTTCGAAAACTACGAAGCTTCACTGATTTTATGGCAGCTTTGCAAGAACAAGCTGACGCGTACGTTCGCCAGTCAACACCGAAGAGGAGGGCCGAAGATCTGCTGCAATCCTGAACCCAGAGCCACAATGAGAGCGTCACAAGCTTTGAGGAAGACGTCCTGCGTCTGAGCTCCCGCGCCGAACCTCAGGCAACCAGGGAAAAGAAGCTGCGTATTCGGATGCGTGGCACGAATGACGACATCTTCGGTGGACTCGTACGCAACCCACCAACGCCCGTTCAAGAATTTCTCACAGAAGCCATGAACATCAAGCGCGCCCTTCTCCCCAGAGGCTAGCCGGTGTCAGTGCAGTTCCGCAGTCCCCTCGCGACCTTGCCCACGGCATTCCGGGCATTCGTGAGTTTACTCGCGACGTCGTACGGGAGGAGCTGCAGAAGCTTCTGCCGACTGCTGACCACCCGGCGAGGTTCAGCAAGAGACGAGGTTCAGCACGCGTTCCTGTCAGATGCCCCCGTCACCGTGGCCGCACCCGAAGAGCCGACGCTGACCTGCGCTGCAATGGCCAAACGACCGCCGCCAGCTGCTCAATATTAACCGGTGGCCCTACAACGAGACTATCTAACGCAGGCGAACCCCCAACGTCTCGACGATCGACTCCGTACGTCCGGCGAGAACAACCGGCGCCCAGGAAGACCGACACGTGGCGAACACCTGGTCGACGCCCGCTGTGCTACCACTGCGGTGAAGCGGACCACATCTACCGACTATGCCCCTACCGCCAGCTGGGCCTGCGAGGGTTTGCTCCCTATGACCTCGACCACGTCTTAGGGAGCGAAATCGGGACACCGAGGACTACTTCCGTCGCTCTTCATCTCTGGAGTCGTCTCCGCGCCAAGTATTCCGTTCACCGTCTCTCCCGACGCTCGCCATCGCCCTTCCGCCGGCCTCACCGAAACAGCCTGTCTCCCATTGCTTCCCGTCGGGAAAACTAGGCGCGGCAATGCCGGGAGGGGTGATGCCGAAGACGAACGATGCCAAGATCCTCAAAGATTGTCGGAGCCCTCCCACTCTAACGCTGCAACACCCCAAACGACGTTTCTGTGACAGCGTCGAATAATTTCAACGTTATCATTGACCGCCACGACGCGACGGCACCCGTCGACACCGGAGCAGTCTACTCCGTATTGAGTCGGAGACTCTCTCGTCGCCTTTGGAATGTTAGGGCGTCGTGGCGACGGACCGCAGATAAGAACTGCCGGTGGATAGCTCATCACACCTGTCGGCAGGTGCACTGCTCGCGTTAAATTCACGGTGAAGCCTGCCCTGTGAAGTTCGTCGTTTTGCAAGACTGTTCGAGGGACGTCATTCTCGGAATGGACTTCTTGTGTGAATACGGCGCCATCATCGACCATGCGGAGAACAACCTGACGCTCCGGAAACCTGTTCCACTGGCGGACGATCCGAAAGCGCCGTTAGCTGCAGTGCGAGTCCATTCCAGCAACGTAAACCTGCCGCAGCTGTCAAGCGTCTTTGTGCCCGTCGGGACCGAAGAAGCTACCTGCGGTGCAGCACTGTTGAAAGAAAGCGTCCCACTTCTCCTTGGACAAAGGATTGGCATTGCAAGAGGCGTGACCGAGCTCCAGGACGGCCGCACCGTAGCCGTTGTCACCAACTACCACCAAGAGTTGCAGCACCTTACAAAGGTGCAGCTGTGGGCTACGTCGAGGGAATTCAGGACTCTGCCGCGATCGCCTTGATCTCAGAAGACGCCTCTCCGACGTAGCACAAGAGAACCGCGCCGTCAGAGCTCTACATCGACCGGTCCCTCCTAGCCTCACAGCGACGACAGCTGACTGACGTTCTCCCTGAATTAAGTGACTGTTCGCCACATCATCAAGGCTACGCCAAAGAGCGGTTGCGAAGCATCGAATTGTTACTGACGAAGATGTGCCGCCTATTCATCAGTCGGTGAAGAGAGCTAAACCATCAAAAAACAAGTCAAAAAATGCTTGACGACGATATTCTCCAGCCTTCAAACAGTCCGTGGGCCTCTCCAGTCGAGCTGGTGAAGAAGAAGGACGGAAATTTTAGGTTTTGAGTGGACTACAGGCGGCTGAACGCTGTTACAAAGAACGATGTCTATCCGCTTCCTGCATAGATGACACCCTAGACCGTTTACGCCACACCCGATACTTTTCGCCGATGGACTTGAAGAGTGGCTAATGGCAGATTAATGTCGATGAATGGGAACGGGAGAAGACTGCCTTCGTCACGCCCGATGGACTCTACGAGTTCAAGGTGATGCCCTTTGGACTCTGTACGGCACCGGCAACTTTCCAGCGGGTCATGTATACCGTGCTAGCGGGACTGAAGTGGGTGAGCTGCCTAGTTTACTTGGACGACGTCGTCGTATTTTCGCACGACTTCGACGGGCACTTGAAACGGCTTAGGGCCGTGCTGCAAGCCATCTAGACCGCAGGGCTTACACTCAAGCCAACGAACTGCCGCTTCGCCTACGGGGAATTTAAGTTCCTTCGTCATATCATCAGTGACGAAGGCGTACGCCCTGACCCCGCGAAGACATCCGCCTTTGCCGAATTTCCTCGACCATCGGACAGAAAAACCATCCGCAAATTTCCGGGGCGAGGCGCTTACTACAGGCCACCAGGAAGCAAAAGCTTCGTTCAAGATTTCGCGAAAACTTTCGGCGTCCCTCACACATCTTACGAAAGACGCCGTGAAGTTTCAATGGGCAGAAGAACAAGAGCGGGCGTTCGACGAACTGAAGCGAAGACTTCAGACACCTCCGATCCTAGGACATTCCGACCAGTACGCCGAAACCTAAATTCACACGGATGTAAGTAACTCCGGACTTGGTGCGGTATTGGTACAGCTACAGGAAGGCACGAAGTGGGTCATTGCCTACGCAAGTCGGAGGCTACGCAAGTCGGAGGCGCACTGTCGAAGGCAAAGAAAAATTTCTCTATGACGGAAAAAGAATGTCTTTAGTTCTTGTCAGCGATCACAAAATTTCCTCCGTATATATACGGGAATTCGTTCCGCGTGGTCACAAACCACCACTCGCTCAGTTGGCTTGCGAATCTCCACTACCCATCAGGACGCCTTGCTCGATGTAGTGTTCGACTGCAAGAATTCGACATGACCGTGGTCTACAAGTCAGGACGGAAACATAGTGACGCCGACTGCCTGTCAAGAGCCCCGTCGAAACGTCAGCGCTGTACGACGACGATGACGACGAGTGTTTCTTGGGTGCCGTGGACACCGACGACATGGCAGGACTTCAACGAGACAATCCGGAGCTGCGCGCCCTGATTGAGCATCTAGAAGGACGAGGAAGTACCATTACTCGTGTCTTTTCACGAGCCCTGCCCCCTTTCGCTATTAAACGAGGTGTACTTTATAA
>JAZHYW010043594.1:0-37487 GCA_037355805.1 Ixodes ricinus
TTTTTTACGAAGTTTGCGTATGATAACTTGCCCACCTATGGAAACGTTTTTAATGTTTTATTGCTACCCATAGCGCTCGGGCCAACCCTGTATATCTATCCCCGATAAAGAAAAGCTAGACGGGAAGGCTGCTACTGTACTTTGCCCAATAACCATCTGATTGTTTAAGCAATACCGTTTTATAGTTAGATTATTGTCTGTAGATACCTCAAAATAACAACGAGGTGCTAACCGTGCGACCAGTGACCGGTGGCAAAAACGAAAGACACTGACAGCTTCACAGCCCTGTTAAGGACCTTCGGAACGAACATTTTTAAAGGAACGGAGAGCCAGCGGACGCTGTAGGCGCGAGATCGCGAGCAGGTTCGCAGATTCCTTAAAGGAGTCCGTTCTGAAGACATTTAACGCTCTCACCTGGCAGGGATAATAAGAAGCGCTAGAACGTGGCTAGTACTGGACATCTGCTATAACTTTGTAGTCAACGAGATTGCGCCATTTGCCCACAAGAACACAGAAGAACGACAAAACAATAAATAAAACAACTCCGCTTAAAACAAGGTTAAAACAAATACTCATATTTTCCTTCCCCACTTCGCAGCAGCTTTCCTCTAAAAACAAAAATGTACAGAATCACGGAAATTAAAGTAAGTACAGCTGACAAAGCAGAGGTGTATCTTGAAATTTGCAAAGGTTAATTTTATATGCGAAATATGGCTTTATCAACTTCATACACGAGCAACAAAAAAAAATGCGAAAGCAACTTTTGAGTTGGTTGTATTAACAGACTGAGCGTGGCGTAACTATTCAGGCAAGCGTCGCTGCTCCTTCAGTTGCCGCGGGGTTTATTAAATAATTAAGACGCGTACTCGAAAGCGCCGATTAAAAAAAGAACTCGGTGTTTCGGGAGATAGGGTAACACACTTAGTGTTCCCTCGCGCTCCTAAAAAGAAAAGTTGATAATCGCTCTAAACCGCTTGGCGGGATTAACTTTTAGAAGAAATTTCGTAATAACCCTCGTTCGCGGAAACTTGTTTTTAGGCGTCACCAGCCAAAAACTCTAAATAAGTTATATCTATTTTCCGTTAACCCTTAAACATAAACTTGAAGTCACTAAATTCACTAAAAAAAGTATTCTGCCTTCATTAATCCTGAATAAGAGCAGAAATCCGGATACCCAGATAAACTCATCTCAACAATAACGAAAAAACAAAAATGAATATCGTGATGATAAAAAACAATAATAATCGTTCTGATCTGAATCCACAATAGAACGTGGTCCATCCGTCCCAGAAACACGCAAAGGGCGGTTCCCTTTTCAGCCGACACTTACCATCCCCGCCATCGTCGACCTGACATCCAATCGACTTCAGCGTCTAAGGTCAATTTCGAATGCGACCTAAGTTCCAAGCAGCCTCGAAGGACCGAGGCGCAGTGCTCGTACAGCACCAGAAAGCTGCCGAATTCGCGATTGAATACGTTTCTTATACTTTTTTTTTCGAAATCATCGATCGGACATTTTTTGAGCCTCAGGATGCGCCCAACTGCTGTCGGATCGGATATTTCCTCCGGTAATCGATGGAGTCAATCGAAAATGCCCATTTTAAACGCGAAGTGGACGGGGCCGTAAATGATCAGCCTCCTGGCACACTGTGTACTTTCTTTACGTGTCTTCGCCTGGATTTTGTTACTACGAATTATTACTGACAAGTTCACTCGGATTCAGTTCCAAACTGTAACGGGCCCCAGGTGAAGTACAACTTGCTCGAGTGGTCTTTATTATTTGAAGGAAGTTTGCGTGCGAAGTTCGATACCTGTATTGTTTAGTTTTCAAAACCAATATTCGCCGGTCTAGACAGATTAGGACGTCGTATGAATGTATTCCGCAATTTACATGGTCGAAATAGGTACAGTTGCAGTGTCGGCGGTAACGCGTTAAAAGTAACGTCGTTACCGTAAAAGCGTTTAAAGTAACGTCGTTACCGGGAAAGCGTTAAAGTAACGTCATAACCGGTAACGCGTACCTTTTTTCAGTAACGTAGTAACGTACTCGTTACCCTTTTATAAACAGTAACGGGTTGCGTACTTACGTTACTTATTTCAAGTAACGGGCAATGTAGTTACGTTACTCGATACATCTTCTTCCCAAAACCTGAAAATAGAGTACACTCACTTTTTTTTTTCGTATTTCTATACTTCGTTTTACCTTAAAGTCTGGATGCAGCGGACGCTACGAGCAGATGTGACCAATCAGAGAGAGCGAGAAGGGCACCATCATGGCGGTCGCCGTGTTTCTGCACGTCTTCTATCTTCGCTCAACCAATCATAAACAAAAAAGGCCACGTGACTTGCGCTTTAGACGCTGCTTGATTAGTCCCATCAGCTCGTAGCGTCGGCTGCGTCTGGACTAAAGCTGAAACGAAGTAAATGAGCCAAGTCATTAATGATTGCACTCATTCGACGTACCGTCAAAATCTTGCCTGCCGTTTCCCACGCAAAAGGTTTCACTTACGAAAATCCCCAACGCCCACGCCCTTTGTCCAAGTGTCGAAAAATGCTGTCGCCAAAAAAAACGACAAAAAAACACTTACCATCAATTTATAAATAAAAGTAACTCGCCTTACTTTTTTATTCGTAACGGAAACACTTTTTTGGCCATTGCGTAGGTCGGTATTGCGTTCCTTTTATTCGAAATTAACGAGTAACGTATTTCGTTGTATTTCTTTTTGTAACGCTTACAACACTGGGCAGTGGCAATCACCCTTGTCGATAACGCGGGAGCGTGCTGCTTTCTCCGGCGAGCTCTCGACTGGTGGCATTCGCGGCAACTCATCTAGTCACGTCGGGCAACATGGAGCTGCGCGCTCGAGGAGTGCCCTTGCCGCCCCATCGAGGGCCGCCGGCACACACTACGCCGTCTTCGTAAAAGTTACGGTGAATAATTTTAAAGGCAGAGTGTTGCAATCTTGCTTCTTTTCTTGATGGTGACATTGTTGTAGAACCACGGGTTTTATTTTTGTTTTCTATTGATTCGGTTTTCTGACGTTTGCAAAGAGCATGATAGCAGTTTCCCGCGTTCAGAGCCCCTGATAGGGCGTGCATGACACCCCTCGAGCGAAGTGCTCCTTGTTGCCCCACGTGACTAAATCAGTTGCCGCGAATGCCACCGGTCGAGCGCTCGTTTGAGAAAACCACGCGCTCCAGCGTTATGGTCAAGTGTGATTAGCCCTGTACGTCAGCGCAACATTGCTTTACTGAAGGCTGGGTATGAATCTCGGGCAATTTGAACCGCTACCCCGCGTAGTGAATTGAGCATGCAACGACGGCTTGTTTCTAAACTTGATCGTTTCTAAACTTGACAACCCTACAATAGCTTCAATAGTCCTTAACGTTATCAGCACATGCGTCGAACGTATAATAAAACTAAGCCTCTCCCCCCGCACACACACACTCCCGCCTCTATGCGACATGTAACAAACAGAAATGGCGCTAATAGGCAACGGGTTAACTCATGTGCAGGTGTAAAATGGCTAATACACGCCGCTTGCTTCCTTTACTGCACCTATTCGACATACCTATTATTAAGATTATTGGCGTGCTATGTTTCCCTGTGATAATGCTAATAATCTGAAAAAGAAGGAACACAATATCTAAAGAAGCAAACGGATGCAAGTAAGCTGGTTAGGGAAAAAAAAATATAAGACACAGAGGAGTAAAATAATGGAGAAGACTATAAAAACAAAAGCTGGCTGTTTGTTGAATAGTGCGCAATTTTTGAAGCTCATACGTAAAAACAACACGACAAGAAAAATTGGATAAAAATATCAGGATCCTGAGATAATTTTAATCCATCCTAAGAAAAAGGTTATCAACATCGAAACACATAAATCACAACTACCGATCAGGCCGTCGTGACAAAACACTCCTACAAACGTCCGATATTTGGTTCCTTGGGTCTACTGCGATTGATCGTCATACAGATCCCGGACGAGATGATAAATTGAAAGAGTCCCAGATGTAGCGAGTGAAGTTAAGTACAAGTGCAGCTCCTATTATCTGGGCGTGAAAACGACGAGTTTTCAGCTCAGCCGACATCGATCAAGACTGCGCGGTGTCGGAAGAGTGAGGATGTAGATAGCAAAATAAAACATCGACCGCACTCCCAAATTTTCATTTGCTTCCAGGAATGTCGCATGCATGAATTGGAGTGCACTGTTTTAAGGAGTAATAAATGATGATAAAGCAATTAATGCAAAGCGGCATGCGAGGTGTACAAGAATAACGATAATACTCCCTGGAGAGGGAGAAGAAGGGACACAAAGACAAACGCAAAGCTCCAAACAGAGCTAGGTGACTTGTACGCGACTCAAAAAATTTGCCTGGTCCAGTCGCCTAGCTGTGTTTTGAAGTTTGTGTTGGTCTTTTGTCCATTTTTTCCCCTTCTCCAGGAATTATTATCGTTCTAATAAATGTGTCTGTTGTTTACAAAATGACAATTGCAGACTATGAGCAGCTGAGTATCTGGTTTATTTACAACTTGTAACCCTTAAATCCAGGCGTGACAATAAATAAAATACACGCCCCTACGTGCCGTCAATTATTGTGAGAAGCAATACAGAACGATAAGATGACTACAGTCTTTGACTCGTCTTTTTGTCGGTCAGCAAACGATGCTTTACACTTCTGGTCTGGCACAGCCATTTATTTGTTGCCTAAAAAACTGTTGCTTGCATTCAAAATATAGGAGCTTAGTGCCAGAAGGGCTGGAGGTATTGCTTAATACTTTTTTTTAACCAAGAGGAAACATTATTCGATGGCTGCAGCCAACGTAAGTCGCAGTGGTTTTGTGTACGTCAAATGTATTCAAGGGCCATGGGTTTAAAATTTCCTATGCTTTTAAAACGCCGCATAAGGTTGGTAAAACAACACTCCATTTCGCTGTAACTTGCCTCCGTAAGCACATTCCAAGGTCACTAGCACATGATTACATTTTCATGCAGCCATATAAGAATGTCTCTAAACGCAGCAATTTCTTTTTTTGGGTGTTTCAGTAGTTAAATAGAAATATTTTATCTGAAATGTTGACATGACAACATAAATTAAGTGAGATTCAAACCTGTTTTGTTTGCCTTCACCGCATATGTGAATTGTTCTAATAATCTTTTGTAGTCATTCTGCTGAGGCTCGGGTCATACGGAACTGGAGGTAGCCACGTCATCAAAGATAGGACTTCCGCGGATTCAGAAACATTGCCAACTATGGTGCAACAGGCCCGGGCACCAGGACGACTGACTGATAAAACAGCTAAGCCTTTCCGAAATTGAAGTCTGGTCCTTGCAGAATATGCTAGCTTTCGCATTCAAAATAATTAATTTGATGTCGAAATTATACAGTGATGTACTTATTAATATGAACCCCGTTATTATAGATACTTCGCGATATGAACGACGGTTTTGGGGGACGAGATGGGTAAATACATGAATTTTTGTCCAGTTATTGTGGAGAACTCTATTACGGACGACTTTTGTGGGGAACGCATGCGTATATTAATGAGACATCACTGTATATTGCCTGCATGAGTAGGCCGGGATTACACTAGGGCACACTGGACTGTGATCAACAGCAAGTCACACCAAACCGGGTCACGTCAGACCGAATCACGCCAGGACACGACAACAAATCAGAACCCGCGTCTGAATTTACGCTCTGACTTCAACCGTCAGAAAACACCAGAACCCGGTCTGGTCAAATTTTTGGTAGGGCGTCTTAGATTGAGTGTTAGCTTTGACTTGCAACGTGCAAACTTGATCAAGTTTTACACGGTTTTATGCCCACGCCATGTGACACTTGAAAACGACTCCACTTGTCAAATATTGTAAATCAATTTCAGCTAAACGTAGCTGTGCAAGATGTGTTTGTTTGTTTGATTGCTTTTTTTAATCAAAAACACTGACTGGAGCAGTCAGAATGTATGTCTATGCTACCATTCTACGCCAAAGTGGAGTAAAACCGAACCTGCTGCCAATAGTGTCCTTCTTTTATGTGCCAAAAAGAACTGCACATACTGCGAGCCAATGTAATCGCAGGACAACGGGCCTTGACAAGTGTTTCCACCGTGGCGTTAGAACCATGTTAGAAACTTGCAGTCAAATTAGACACTTAATTTTGTATATTAGCATCAGTGTTGGAGTAAAAGGTTACATTAAACGACGTTACTAGTAACCTTTTAGGGTTTTCAGTAACGTACCAACGTACTCGATAAAATCGGTAATGGCTACTGAGTAAAGCAATTTTGTTTCTATTTTACCCTATTCTATATCCAGATTACTTTGCACCTTACTCCTTACGTTTGATTAAAGTTAGCTCTATTATTGGTCTTTGTGAAGAACCCGACACGCCATCGGGACTTCGCAGTTTTCTACAAATTTAATAATCAAAGAATAAAAAAAAAGTTATCACATGTCTTTCTAAACGTTTAATTTGCTCTCGAATGTTCGTAACCGCGCGGCTTATCGCTGTCAAATACTAAAATGCACAAAATAACGCAAAAAACTATTGTTCGATTTTTGTTTTGTTGATTGTAACGGTACATGTATTTTGTTACATTTGGTGGACGGCAAATAATCGCCGTACAACGCGTTAATTTTTGACGAACTAACGACAACGCTATAATTTTATACTTATTTTGTCGGTATACGGGCACAAACACCGAATAGCACTGACTTTGTTCAACCCGTAGGCTTCTAGACGCCATTGCTCGTACTCACCGACGACGTGGAGTCGCACCGTCGAGTTCCTCCTGGCTCCGTCCCTGAACACGGCCGTGCAGGTGTAGACCCCGGCGTCTTCGAAGCGGACGCTGTTCACCTTCAGCGACGCCGGGTGCCCGATGATGGAGAAGTAGGCTCGGCCGACCCATCCCGTGCCCGCCGACCGGTTCACCTGGAGCAGGTTGTTGCCGCGCCCCGCTCCGGAGCCGCCCGCCGCTTCCTTGCTCAGGCTCAGGTCCGGACCGAAGTCCACCGTGTAGATGGGCTCCCGGCCGGAGGCCTGAGGGTGCGGGACGCCGCTCCCGGTGGCTGCGTGGTAGTCCTTCTCCGGCTGGTGGTACCAGTGGACTACCGCCAGGGAGTCGTTGGAAGAGGCGCTGCGCAGGTCGCAGGGCAGTTCCGTCTGGTGACCCTCGCGAACGATGAGCCGCTTTGACGTCCCTGCGTAATTTAAAAAAGAAAAAAAGTTGTAAAACGGGTTGGTATAGACCACTACGGGCTTTTTTACAAACATGTCCGCGTTTGCTCACACTAGGTGTGGGCACTGCGCGTGCATAGAAACCATATTCGAGTGAGGTAAAGCGTATGCGCATGTGCCTTGCCGACAACAGCGCCACCGCAACTGCGTGACGTCATAGCCGCGCGTTGGTGTATATATAATCACTGACTAAGGAACGCGGGACGTACGTGGCATATCATGTTCATGCGTCGTGCTTCGTGATTTGTTCTTTGGTCTTTTTTTCTATAATCTAACGCTGCAATCTCATTGGGTACGGAGCGATAATAAGATGCCTAAAAGTCGGCACGCTCATTGTCCTTTCAGTATTTGTTTTTCGGTCAGTGACTATATATTACGTGCTTTCTTCTTTTTTTAGCTAACTGAATGTAGAAATAGAAAGTGTACTCTTGGTGGGTAAAATGGTTTCTGTCGAAAGGTCTCTTGCTATCGGAAATTGTTATTGTCCTATCTCAAAAACCTAGCCAGATTGTTAATCTTGTTCATCAGAAAACGATATAGAGAATTATCTATTTCTAAAGAAAAACATACCACAAGTTAATGCAAAGTTAAATTTGTTCTTGGGTATAAGAACGCTTTGCTTGGTCAGGTTTTTATTTATGACCTAACTAGGAACGTTAAACAAATTATAATAATATTTTTAAGAAGAAAATAAAATTATTTGACAGTGCAAATCACAATAGTATATGCAGTCCACTGCGCTGTAGCCAGTTCTACAGGATAACCTTACCTTGTATAAGACAAAGCAGTTTATTTTGCCTGAGCAGAAGGTTACAGAGCGAACTTAACCTGCAGGTGACCCATTTCTTTTGGTTATGGGTAAAGGCTTTTCTTGTAAATAAATACAAATGTACAACCCGTCTTAGCATCATAATTATCCCTGCGATGCATCCGCAGGGTTATACTTCCATGTAACCAGTTCGGGACAGCTTGAAAGCACCAAAGTAACTGATTTAGTGTTCTCGCAATCAAATCAATCAAGTCCTGAAAACTGAATAGAAAGCAGTGCTTGCGTAGTTCTAAAGAGTAAGCCGTGCCTCAATTGCGCTCCATCTCAGAAAGAAGCAAAACTGTGGACCCACAGAGATCTTGCTGAACTCCCATTTGTTTCTAAAGCGTCTCATGTCCTTGCATTTGAAAACTGCACGCGGAGTTCAGGTTAATTTTGTGGTATTGTACACTGCCAAAAAAAACGCGAATAAATTGTATATCTGGGAGGGCTTTTGTAAAAACATAATTGATTGATATGTAGAATTGTTCGCGCGCAACGCAAGCATCAACACAAGTGCCATTTCTCTTCTGTCTCAAGCTTAATTTCTATATCTTCGTAGTTTTCGTTCTTACAAATTATCCTAAAACTGCATGAGTCGCGTGGAAAAAGAAACAAGCATTTTGTTGTATTGTTGTAGATTGCCGAGAGATATAAACTCGAATATATAGCTCGACGTTATAATAAACCCAGTCGACTATCGAGCGGAGCTCGTCTTCCCAAATTGACAGCAACCGGGAATGGATAGAGGACATTGAAAGTGGAGAAGGGGTGGGGGAGGATCCTCTACGTCCACGCTTTGTCAGACTTTTGATACGCGTGTAGGTTTTCTTTCAACAGACGTTGCATTGCTCCTCCGACGTAGAACGTGAGGACGAGACAGCACGTTTCCTTTCATATTCTACCCTTTCGCCATGGTGGATACCTTTATATTTTGGGGAAACTTTGGGCTTCCAAGGATAGGCGAAGGCGAGAAAGACGGCTGTCACGGGAAGTCCTAGCGAAGGAATAATAAGACGCGCCGACGCTTCTGCTTCTTCCGGGACATTCGAGGTCTGTTTTCGTGGTGGGCACGGAGCCGGCAGCGCTCGCATCGATTATCTGTCTCTCCCAGCGTGGTGGGAGAAAGATGTGAAGCGCTCGGTTTCCGGAAAAAGAGAGCACGCTGTGACATCGTACGTGGGCTAAGAAAAGCGGACCAAGACGCGAGGACAGATACAACGAAAAATACAAAAGTACAAAAAGCGCAGTAAAAAAGGCTTTTTTCTTTTTTATCGGAGAAGGCGCCGGAACAGCCTTTTTACTGCAAAACAAGGAATGTAAGATTCTTCGAGTGTGCCTTTAATGCAATTTACATGTCGGTGGCTATTCTAGCCAATTGCGTTTTCTTTGTGGCAAGCGAACATAGGCCGAATAAATCAAAGGCACGAATTTGTGTTTTACTTGTTTTCTGCGTATTATAATTAACCGTGATTCACAAATTAAACCTCCAGTCTACTTGTATTTTTGGGTAATAGATGGCATCCACATCGAACATCTTTTTTCTTTTTCAATTGAAAAATAGTAATCGGTAGCGCTATAAAGATGTTGAACTACGCTTGTAAAAATAAGCGTTGCATCGGCTTAAATTTCTCTTAGGGATGCAGCCGTTTCTGGCCTGTAATTCTAGCCGATCGGTGCTGTGTGATCGTTGTCGTGATCAAGTTGGTTGCCTAGGCAACGGAAATGGAGAGAGTAGCGCATCGACATGGAGGAAAGGGAGTACAGCTGGTGTAACGTCATCGTGCTGGAACCGGACGCAGCGCGCGGGTGGCGAAACTTGCGTCACATGACTGGGGACGAATTTGAGTACACAGCCGGCGGCTTCCGAATGCAAATTCTACAAGAGCCTAGAAGTGGATTGAGAACATGTAAAGAGTAGATCACTTGAATTCAGATGAATATAAAACCAGGATGCCACCGAATCATGTTCAAAATCAAGAGAAAGACGAGTCTCGAATGTTAAAGCTAACCAAGCTGGCGTGGCTTTCCGGGCCAATTTAAGTGGTTTTTGTTTAAATTGATGATAGGACACGCTTTTGAACGGTGCGAGTATATAATGCGGCTATCAGCGCCCCTTCATTTGCAGGATACGGTGATGAGCCTATATATATATATATATATATATATATATATATATATATATATTATATCTGCATGACATAATTTCAATTTGTTTATGCAAACAGGGATTTTTTTTTCGACGAAGGTCTAACTTAAAGTGAAACGTTTAGGTCTGCACACATAATGATCACGTGTTTGTAAAAGATTGCAATCGCACAGACAGAAATTGCTCAGGCTGTTCAAAAACAGATGTTACGATGATTCGAATGCGTCGGCATTGTGTTCAACGCTTCGTGAGCCATATATCAAGATGAAATTTCAAACTTCTTGCGTGCAGGGTATCGTGGACGAATCAATAAGAAAAAAGGTATCGGTGGCCGAGTGGGCTAGGCGTCTCAGCTCGGAGCGTGGAGCAAAAGCTTGCGCTGCAGAACCTCCTGGGTTTGATCCCCACCCCTGCCCTTTTCGATCTGGATGAGTTTCGAATTGGCACGCGTTCATGTAATACTACAGCGTGGTTCACGTTAAACATTCCAGGTTACGGGTTGTACTCCACTGGCTAAATTGTTTATCTATAGCCTAAGACACATGTCACATGTGGAGGCGTACTATCATCAAGGCTGTTATAAACATTCAAGCAACGCAATTATTTTCCTGTTTGCGTGCTGAAGTAAAATAATATTGCGCCCCATACCCATTGTTTGGTGCATTTATTTATTTGTTTATTTATTTTGTGTATGATATCTTACGTGCTCCCGTACGCGCGCGCGATGTGCTTTAAGCTTAGCTTACAAACGAGCAATTTTCTAGATATACTTGAGCGAGCGATTTCGAGATTATTTTGAATTCACGCAGTCACACATATAGCTTTAAAAAAAAAAGAACATCGTAGCTTGGGCAACGCTCAAATCCCCCCAGCTCAATATTTCGCAAAACCAGGAAGAACAGCAGAATCACAAATTATACCCTCTTCTGCACAGTTTTCAAGTTCAGTCTCTCGGACACCGCCGGCAGACCGGTTGTAATCAAGGACTTCCAGCACCGCGGAACGCGAACAGGAACCCGTAAAAATTCCGACGGAATAAGGAAAGGTTTCCAGTTCACCCGACCATTAGGATCCGACTGGACGCACGCCGTTCCGAGTGAGCAATTTGAAACTAACCACGCCCTCTCCCTCTCCTCCTTCGCTGCTGCCATCTTGGTCGTCGCTCTTCTCTCCCGACTTCAAGTGTGTAGTCCTCGGCTTGGAGGGAGCTTCCCCTTTCCCCGTCTTCTGCACTGGAACGTCGCTGTTCCGGCTGGACTACGGGGACCCTTACGTGAGATGAGAGGAAGCAATGACGAATGTTTGTCCCCGAGGCGCAGAGCTTGTAATTACGACCCCCTTGGTACCCAGGGCTTCCTAATGAGACTCGGTCATCGCCGTGGACGCAGCGTCGAGTCCTTTCGAAAGGAGCCTCCGGCTATCGCCCACTTCCGAGAGTTCGCGCGACCGAGGCATTTGTCTCCCGAAGCCGGTGCCATGCTCGTGATCCGATGCGTAGTTACACCGGGCCTTCGGGAGAAAAAGAGAACCGTGTTTTTCGGCCCCAATAAATGAACTACACGCATCGCAGAACGCTCAAACTTTGTGAGAATGGGACACTAGCGGTAGGGGTAGAACGTGAAAGTTTGAGAACATGACATTAGCCGAACGAAAAGATAAAAGAGCGAGTTGAGATTTATCTATGAGCCGACGTCCAACTAAGCCTAATATTGTCAAAGCATGAAATGACAATACGGGCACCTGTAACATCCATCCACATAAAAAAAATACTTGTCAGCAAGAAAGCAAGCAATAGTCTTTCTTGCTAAGAACCGTTTTTTGCCAAATTCCACAATTTCAGTTTCTTTTTTTTTACAACATCAGGCTTACGTGGACGTCGGCTCATAGAGAAACATTGTCTTTCTCAACATTGATTTTTTTGATGCAGGTAATCTCATGTTTTCAAACTTTTTGCCTTCTATTCCAAACGCTAGCGTTACATTCCCTCCGAGTTGGAGGTTTCTGCGATGCGTATAATTAATTTATGTGGACCGAAAAACACGGTTTTCTTTTCTTACGAACGCCAGGTAGGTCCTCGCTGTAGCAATTTTTCAAATGATGCGTGTAATTACTTTTTTAGATTTGCTCTTTTGTACGTAAATCGAGGGAAGTCTAATTAGTTACCTAACTTGTCCCTGCAGGTCTATCTTTTTGCTTTTATGCGAAAGCATTAACTTTCTCATAAAGCGAAGCTTGCGTTGTCTGTAGCCGTCTGTGGCAGCGAAATGGCAGTTAAATTCCCATTGGCCAAACACAGCAACGCAGATGTTTCGTCACGGAAGCCGTCGCCGCGCCTGCCCAGTGGGGGAGCGTGATGTGACAGCCGGAGTGCCGCGTGAAGAACGAAGACGTGCCGTGCTGCTTGTAGGAATGCGCTGCGTGTAGGATTCCTCTCGCATTCCTACTCGTAAGCTGTCTTAAGTGTCTTTAGCGTACACTATAGTTTCCTTCTTATATACATACTCCCCTTCACTTTTAAGTTGGACCGCACCCTACGCTACGATCGGATGGATCCAATCAAACTGAACCAAAACTGCACCGTCGCGACGCTCATCGTTTTTGAGCGTCTTCTATCACCGACTAATCCAACCAGGCGCAGTGAATACGCCGCCATCCTACGCTTTATTTTTTACGCGATCGATTTAGCCCTTGAATAGAAAATTTACCAGGGCAACGAGCGCCGCGACAACGAACATCTGCCGCCGTTTGATTGGCACCATCAGACCCACACTGAAACAGGTATACGATTTGCTTTTTTATTTCAGTATTGCAGTAATCGCTGTTTGTATAGGATCAGAAAAGAAACACATTCGGTCGCCGTGCCTTCAGGCGTAAAGTCTGATGTATTTAATTTTTTCGTAAAACCAATATAATTTTGGGTGCAAGACAGCTGAACAATCTCGTTGTTTTAAACGTTGGAATAAAATATTCAAAAAGTACACGTGCCGTTTATTTTTTATTTTTTAGCTATTTAAAACAAATTGTAATTTTTGAATACCTAGACTTTCAGCCCTCACGGTGTGCTGTTTATTGTCTCGAAATTCAAAATATATATATTGAGAAAACCGTAAATTGAAGATGATGCCGAAACATAACATTCAAATTTCCGCGCGCTATCCAGTGGTGTGACGTCACAAATGGTACAGACTTTCAGGTCCCGAAGGAAGTCTTAAAGAGAGTATGTCGAGCGTTTTGTTTTGTATCTTCGTGCTTCTCAATGAATGGGTTTCCAACCGTTCTTTTCCCACCATGAAACGCCTTCTAATCAGTTGGAAACGGGGTTTACTGTACAGTTTGTACCATTTCTCGCGCGTCACATTCCAGTGTTGCCATTAGGGGCTCTCGGCTTGAGAAACACGATGAGGACTAAATTCTAAAACTCAACACCTTCGCGAAATTGTGTTATTTTCACACAATACTTGGGCGACTGGAACAGCCGTGTCTATCGGTGTGTTGTTCCAATTTTAGGGGCAAATCAGCGACCATAAAAAATCGTTGGAGTAACCCTTTAACGATGAAATATTTGAAGGAAACGACTGGCTATCCTCAATATTTTAGAATGATTTTTTGTTCCTCGATTTTGGTCGCAATGACTACGAAAAACCCGCCAACCGAACGAATTTATTTTATTCTCAACGAACTTATTCTAGCATATTCCTACCAGCGCAGTCGTTGTAATTTTCTTATAGCCTAGTCGTACATTTCTTCAACGTGGAGCAAACGCTGTCGCGGCCATTTAGAAGAGGTAGCTGCAATTTCGAGCTTGCTCAAATTAAGTGTTGTTTATTACAAAACTATTTCTCGCAATAAAGTTGCTAGCTCCTAAAGCAACAAATATATAGCACAATAACTTAACCGGGAGCTAATGTTTCGACGCGTCATCAGCTCCCAGTTAAGTTACGACGATTAACATTAGGTTGCAATTGGTAAACCTTAGTTGCAAGAGTACCCGCTCCACTAATCTTTACTAAACGCAATAAAGCATGATTACATTTATATA
The DNA here is from genome assembly GCA_037355805.1 of Ixodes ricinus. Lineage (NCBI taxonomy): Eukaryota > Metazoa > Arthropoda > Arachnida > Ixodida > Ixodidae > Ixodes > Ixodes ricinus. The sequence continues at coordinate 14,242 of JAZHYW010043594.1, forward strand.
TATATGTATATATATATATATATGTATATATATATATATATATATATATACATGCAGTCGTAAATGATACCTCGTCGGTGGTGCGCAGTAAATGAACATTCTGTTTCCCATTCCGAAATAAATCACGGAATAAGATATCGTGATCATTACATCAAACACGCGCGGGGTTCAGTTACGACTTACAGTCGCGCACCGCCTTTGAGATTGCAACATTCATCGCTACTTTCTTCTCTCCCACCTCAAAGAGAGAAAAAAGACATACACAAGGACACATAATTAGATAAAATTGCGAATGGTGATCAGCAGAAACATATGACTACATTTGTATGTTCTGGTTCTTTTTTGTTCCGCAATATTTGCAGTGCAGGATTCCGCGTCCCAAAGAGATTCCGGGCAGAACGGAGACACGTAGTAGGCAGGTAAAAAATGACATCGTCATCTGAATAAATTGAGGGCAGGAGCATTACGCCGATTTCTCATTAGGCTTCGGTACTAATGGCTAGAACGAAGAAGAAGCGGTCAAATAACCCACAAATGTATCTTCCTATTAAAACTTCAACGGGTGTATCTACATCTTACGCGGGAAAACGAAACAGTAACATAAAATAGAACGCGTTTGTGGATTCATTACCTATCCCATCAAAATCGCACCTCGGGACCATTACAGTTCGGCCCCCCCCCCCTTTCTTGCAAAATGTAACTGTGTTATTCATGGCGTCGCTGAAACGTTCTTCCATGCAGAAAGTGAGAGAAACCTCTAAATGTAGCACGTAGGTGGATGACTGAGATATCTAAATAGAGGCAGAAGTAAACACCTCAGCGCTGTATATTTCGAGGATGCAATCACAAAGCCATTTTTCGGAAGATTGGTCGTTAGACCGTGTTATAAGAGTCAAAGCATGAAGTGAGGTGGATTCTAACGATTTTATTACCGAACTGAAATGGGATTATAAGTTCATTTGTTCGGAAAGCGTCGCTGCGCGATTGGTCCTCACGAGGATCAGTGCGGGAGTGAAATAATACCAGCCTGCATATTTGGTTCGATCCAACTTCGAGCGTGGTAGTTCCGCCTCTCGCGAACGTCTGGAGTCGACGTTGACCCGTACGTGTGAGAGCACTGGTCATGTCTTCCGAACTCGAAACCAGTTGTTGACACCACTGGGAGGGTTTCACAACCGTTTGCTGGAGGTAATGCAGACGACGTAAAAGTTCCAAGTACAGGAATTGCCATGAACTAGTCAGATGGTTGCAGCCAGGGGGCTGTAAGAGACGGGTTCTAGTTCAAGCAAGTAATAGCAACACTGGCTCAAAAAGGTCACGAAAAACCTTTAAATTATGTATGGAGGTTGATTTAAGTTCCTTTTAAATTTTTCAAAATGTCATTTACTTAAAAAAAGATTAATCTTTCTTGATTTTGGTTTACCATTTACATGATCATGAATCGTGAGAAAATGCAACAAAATCTACGCAGAGAAGACGCTGTATTATAGCAAGCGGGACTAGAAATTACTCACAATAAAGCTCGTAATTAAATTTTAGAAAGCCGTATTTATAGCGTCGTATGATCCTAATCTTGACGCAGAAAAGTGCACGAACGTGGCTTAAGCTGCAGACACAAGATATCGGCGTCGCAGCCTCATCCCCATGAAAGTACACAACTAAACTGAAGTACCTATTTAGCTCAGTTCTTACAATTATTGTACGCTTAGACATCTTTGTTGGTATTGTTGTACTTACTTCCATTTGGGGTAAAGTGTTAGAAGGATTTCAATGTTTTACTTTCAATTTGCCTGTTTGTTGTTGTGATGAAAAGAATATTATTCTTGTACTGCTAATGCGTACCTAAAAAAATCCTATTTTGCCTTTGCTGTCCGTACTAATGTGGTTGCTTGATGTGGTGGTTTTTGTTTTATATGTGGTATTATATACGTTTTTGTTTTTTTCATGCCATGTATGTTGCTTGCTAGATACTGTCTGAAAGCTGCCGAAGTCTTCTCAAATCAAGAATTTTTAAATTTTCTTCTGCAACCTGCATTAGTATCTGATGCAACATAACCTTAATAATTATTATTGAATAAATGCATATATACAAATTAATTTATTATTCAGTTAATGAACATCATATAAATAAACAATAATATATTTATCTATTTACCTAGCCATCTATCTATCTATTTATCTATCTGTCTAGCTATCCGTCCATCTATCTACATATTTAAATAATTAATTAATTATTTTATAGAACCACCCAGTAGGCTTGGTGGTATCTGTTTGGACTCTTTTCTCTTCATACTCTATCTTGAAAATAAACAAGGGATTTTCGAAGCAACAGAAGATTGACGGCCGAAGCGCATTTGAGCCAGGTGTCGGCCAATGTGCAGACATGGGCCTCCGCGGTTCTCCATACATTCGCTCACCTTGTACGCCAACCCCTGCGCAATAACAATTTAAAACCTATTTTTATTTTTGTTCTCGAGCGCTTTGTACGACTCATTTAATATAAGCCGGTTCGTTGTTTTTGCGAAGCCCTGACCTTAATTCACAAATATCGATCAGGCACGAAATTCTCGCAAAAACGCATTAGTGCGCTGGAGCGAAAAACAAAAACACAAAACTGCTATTATTCCAAAGTGGAGCTTGAGTAAAGTACCCAACGGATGCTTGTAAAAATTGTACTGCTCCATTTTTGTAGGATATATGAAGTGATTACTTTTATTATCCCGCACATTTCATTTATTTTTCTTTACCTGTTCTGGTTTTCTACGTGTACGTGCCGTTGTGTACCAATTCGTACCAGTACAGCTACGCCTTGCGAGGACGTAGCTGTACTGCACGTATTTGGAAACAGCGACTACATTTTTAGCCTCAGGAAAGATGGTACTGCAATAAATAAGAATTAAAAGATCAGGCAGCGCGGGTTGGAGTGCTAGGAATTTCATAATCCGAGACAACCTCTGTTATCACGCTTTGCTTCCTCTAAAGCTTTGAAGTTCACTTACTCTTAACGTGTGCTTTTTAAAGCGGCTCAAATTTAAAACGCCCTACTTGTATGATTTTTTATGTATTTTAGAGGTGCCTTATTTACGCATTATTCATTGTTGATTGGTTTAGATTGTACAATATTACCACGTCGAATTCCATCCCCTTGTAATTTCATTACCTCTCTTTTATCTCCACCGCGCTCGAACTCGCGTCCTATTGGCGAATCCAGCGAAATCGACGGCACCTAGCGGCTATAACAAAAAGCTTTGGCGGCAGGTTCGCTGGCCAGGCTTCTCGAGCGAATCAAATATTCACAGCGCCTGGCGGCATCAAGAGAAAACCTCAAAAACAGGCGCAAAAACACGCGATGAAAATAGCCAATCTTTGTTTTGTCTCTACATGATCGATTCAGGCTAGAAAACAAAATATTCGAATCAATACCCGAAGCCTTACAACTAAAATAACAAACACAACGGACGTGTGACGCTAAAAAAAAAAGAAGAAAAAAAAACTCGATGTGGATAAAAGTAAGGTAACTGTATCAACATGCTTCAAAGTAAAGAAAGAAAACAAACTAGGAGATAACCAATTCTACATTACTGATGCGGAAAGTTTGGTGCAGAACAAAAGCGAAAATCAAATCCACCAGAACAAAAAACGGCAGAAATGTTTTCCGTTTCCCGGTGGGAAAAGGCGCCATTAATGAAATAAACGGGATGCTGGGAACTGCTACACGACGTGTCAGCAAAAACAAGCGGAGAAACACAGTGTAGGTTGAACACAAATCTAGTACATAACATTTATAGCCGCTGCGGATGTTCCAGGTCACGGTGCTACTCTAATCGGGGTGTCACAGCACACAGGGTTTCTTTGTCCATGGAGAAGTGAATTGGCCACTGCCATGAACGTGAGCCCATAGTACGTAGTATACTAGCGGAAGAAAAAGAAGATTACATACCGCCAACACGAATAACAGTTTACAGATGGAGAGAGAATATGGCGGAGAGAAACATACCTACATAAGCTAACACACATCCGCAAACACCCTCATTCAGTTGTCCCTATATTCACACAAAGAACAAATGATCTACTTCCATATTAAACCGGGTGGGCAAGTAAGAGTGTCCATTTGGTATTTTATAAATGTACGCGCGAAAAATCACGCACACGGACACGGGACACCAAGACCATGACCATAACATCGGTGCTGAGATGTAAATGTGATTTGCACTGAACGAAGTGTAGCTCAATATAAAACCCACGACAGTTGACAGAATCGAATAATGCTCGAGGGCACAGAAAGCACAATAAAGACTAGCCTAAACTGACCTCCGTTCGTAAACAAACGGAGATTTCTGTTCGGGAGTGCCGGCGTAATAAAGCAAATAAAAACCGCGCGGCCATCCCAAAAGCACAAAAAACAAAACAAGAGGAGCATCTTGAACAGAATATAAAAAGAACAGAAAGGGTACAGCGTGTCCACGGGCGTCAGAAACCTTTCATCATCAACTCAATAGGTCTGGGTAGCACCTCGAACAAAACCCGCAGGAGTTATAGCGATTCAAAAGAACCCGTGAAGAGCCAAGAGCGATAAAGCGACGAAAAAAAAACGCTAAAAAATTAAAGATTTATATCAAAACAAAGAAGGCAAGATCAAACAAAAACGTCGTCAAGGATGTTCACTCGCAAAAAAATAACCGCACAATAACAAACGCATCAAAAAAAAAAACGCGGATCTTCAAACCTTAACATTATTGTCTCGCATGCCGCTGCTTTTTCCAGCATTTAAAGCCCGACTTCTACCGCGGCCGGGCGCATTCTGTCCGATCCAGGAACGCAGAGACAAGCTCCCGAAAAGGGGAATCTGGCTGGCGCAGCAAAAGAGGAGCACAAAACACTTGGACAAAAATATAAAAAAAACACAGAATTGTGGTTGAACAAAAGAATATTTCCTACCCTACTACTTCTTTTACGCCCGCCCACGTATATATTCTCACGTCGACGAAAAAGGTTTCCCCACTCCCACTCTGTCCACTACCAGGAAGGAAAAAAAGTGAAACGGTGCGACGGTTTTGAAGGAAAAGAGTCGTCTAGGGAAAAGCTCCCCGCGTATTCCTTCGTTTTTATTGCGGGCAAAAGTACTGGGATGCAGCGACAACAAAGCACTAACGTAGTTACCCCGTGCCGGTAAAGCACAGCCTTCAATATGCAGGTGAAATATAAAGGGATTTTATTGCCGTAGGGGACATGACTGGCTGCCTAAGCGAAAAGGTTACGAAAACATTCTTCAAGGACAATCAATAAGGAAAATGAAATAACAGGAAGACACGGATGAGAAAAATACAAGCTTGATTGGATAGCAAACGTAACGGCCTTTTGAAATATTCCCGGTAAAGCGTGTTGTCCTCAGATCAGGCTTAGTTGAAACTAAAAAATAAATGGTGCGCCGAAGATGATCTTGGGCTGGAAAACAAAAAGGATGGGCTGAAAAGGCTGCATTTGGTCCTAGGCACATCTTTCACTGTCCACTATAAGGCACATTTTTCATTATCCACTATAAAGAAACTTGAAGCACTGAAATTGTTGTCTTCTTTTGGTTTAAGGGTTCCGCATGTCATAATTCAGATTCTAATTATAAAATAAAACTAACGAAAGTCATAATAAATATAGCTACTTAACCCTTAAGTCTTGTTGCATATGCAACTCGAAGATGAAAAGTATTTCGTTTAATATTTATATGCAGGTTACGATTTACCAATATATAATATTATCTGTAAAAACAATTGCAGAGTTTGATTAAAAATAAAATTTCAAATGTGTTCATCCACCGAACTAATATATAAGCCTTGACAAGCCTTAAGCTTACTTCCACAAAAGAATGTCGCATTCATTAAACAAACTGTCCACCACAATAAAAAAATTCAACGCCGTAATAGAAAATCGCAAGCTCCCTGTGCGAATGAAAGCTAATATTAAAAAAATGAAAGACGTTTACAAATTTCTCTAATGCGAAACAAGAGCGCAGCTCTTGAAGAAAAGAAGGGGAGGGATGCCCCTCCCACTCCTCCGCAGCCTCCCTCCTCCTCCTTCCCTCCTCGTCGCCTTTTTCTTCTCCTCTCCTCCTGCCCCTGAATTTGTTCATGGGTGACGAGACAGGGAGCTGTGACGTCATTTTCCTTGCTAAAATTAGCGGGGAAACTGAATTGGTGTTGCGGTCACGTGACGTCAATTTCACCGCTAAATTTAGCGGGAAAATTCCCCACTAACTTTAGCAGGAACATTTCCCCGTTAACTTTAGCGACAAAAATTCCCACAAAATTTAGCCGAAACAGTTCCCGCTAACTTTAGCGGGGAAATGTCCCATAATGCAACGCGCGTGGTTACGCCGACGCCAACGGTGACGCCTCTCAACCAGGAAACGGGCGCCTAAGAGCTGCTCTAAAATAGATGCTTCTGACGAGCCCACCTTGAACAGATTACGTGTTAACACATCCATTGAGCCAGTACCTCCACCGAGCCATTGCATCCATCGATGGATGTAATTCCACGGTAAATATACTAGCTCGTCGGATGTGTTGACATGAGTATGGATCTAGCTGCCCGATGGATGTAGTTACTCGTTGGATGTAATTGCTTGATGGACGTAGTTGCTTAATGGATGTAATTTCTCATCCTTGCTCTTACGACGCCTAGTGTGCCATTACATCAATCGTGCTAGCGCATCCATAGAAGCCAAGATGGGCGCCATCGGACATTTTGCGCTATTCACATTGTTATGCGGGCAGCAAGTTCGTCTGCTTCTTTTGCAGGGATTGTGGTGACGTCAGAATGCCGCGCTCTGATTGGCTACGATTGAAGGATAGTGGGTAGACCTCAAGGCAGCCTCCTTGAGGTCTACCCACTATCCATCCATTCAGAGCCAATCAGAGCTCGGCGTCTTTCTGACGTCACAGGAACCCCTGCGCAAGAAGCAGACGACTTGCTTCTCCACATTGGCTCAGGAGCCACAGGGAACAAACGGTAAACCCCAGAACGTTAGTATATTACAATTAAATCCTATAAGACATTCAGGTTTTTTTTTCTCAAAACGAAATAAAAGGTGAGATTTTTTGTACAGTCCTAATTCTATAATAAAATATATATTTAGTTAATTTGAGGGTGAAAGAAGCAGTCACTAAAGTTTGATCACTGTGGAAACAACAAAGGAACCAACGATGCGTGTTGGACTTTGGAGACGCCGTGGGACGCAGAAAGTGCATGACGAAGAAAGGATCTTTTACTTGCTTTTGTACATTTATTTAGCGTATAACTCTTCAAACTAATGCGAACTATTTTACAGCATAGCTAAGCGAAGAAACAAAACTGCGTGAATGATGGTTGTAGTGGCACGTTTTTGGACGAAGCTGCTCGATGGATGTGATGCCGCGGGGGATGCAATGGCACGGTGGATGTAACGGCGTGATGGATGTGATGGCACGTTGGATGAACTGGCCAAAAATGGGTGCAATGGCACGATAGATTTCCTGGCACTATGGGTATACGGTCAGGATGGATGTAATGGCACGACATCGGATGTTATTGTTCGATGGATGTAATGGCACAATCAAAGTGTTGTCCCCAAGCACCTAGAATACTGTACCTTATTCTTTGTCGTCAAGTGAGAGAAGCTCAACATTCCGGTAACTGAATGTCTAATCATCGTGATAATCAAATGATCCCTCCAGGTCCGCTGGATGTTAAAGATAATATATAAGAAATACTCACGCTTGCATATGAGAACGAGTCGCTTACACCACGAAAAACAAAAGCGACGAGCGCATACGTTTGAGCAAAGCACCATGACAAAACACACAAGACGCAGCGGCATAAGAAAAAAACTGTCAGCTTTCAAAGAAAACGAGTGTGTGGCGTATTTCTATGCGCTCGGCTTATTTGTTTTATAGTATATAGCCGTCGGTTTCTTAGCCCATTGCAAAGCCTCTTTCAAATTTGCCATCGCAGCTTACCCTCAACCGCAACCCTTTTACCAGCTGGCTTTCCGTCTATGTTCTCTACCGTCTCCAAGTACTAAAAGCAGAGGAGCTACACTTCTGACCAGCAACCTTCGTCATAGGGCTTGCGCAAGACACCTTACGCAAAGCACTTATATAAGCAAGTTGGGTCCAATGTGCGGTGTATGCACATAGGGCTGCCATTGTGGGGTGAACGCACATACCAGTGCCATTGTAGGGGGAGGAACTTTCCTTTTTTCGGCTGCTTTTCGCCTGGTTCTGTTGGTTGCGCTTTTCACGGCGGTGGCAGGCGTCGATCGTTAACATCGTCGTGCTGGGGAGAAAAAATGATATGATATAAAAAGAGTTCGAGGCTTCTGGCCCTGAATTGCTTTTCACTGCCTGCCCGCTACACCCAGGGGCCTCGTACATATGGATTAGGGAAAGAGAAAGGACCCCCACCTTTTTCTTTCTTGGGAGAGGACACGTTACCGTGCTGCTCTTTTCCCCCGGACGACGGCTGGCAGGCTGACTACGCTAAGCGAACGCTGCTAACGAGACACAACAGCTGACTCGGGTCAGAGAAACGCTAAGATGATTAGCAGGGTCGGTCTGTTTACGACACTCCGTGTTTTTCTTCTTTTTTTCGGTTCTTAATTGCAGCTGAGTAAGGTTGGTCGTCGTAGGTTTTGTCTGAGGGATTCGTGGGGTTTGGAGAAATAGTATGGAGTGGTGGGGATAGAGATTCAATTAATACTTTATGTTAACTAAGTACCGTGCATATGTACCTACTGAGTGACTGGTCGACAAAAAATCAATTTTTAACCGAATTCTCTTTTTTCTTCTTTTTAGTAAAACGTTTTACGACATACATATTTTGCCACAAGTATGTTCGAAAGTCCTGAACCGGAATTCTAAGCCAGAGCAAAGTGCATAATTTTTATCAGTATCTGAATATTAATAACAATATATTCATGCATGAAATTTTGTTTTCAACTCGCTGCCTGCGGCGCGTTTCTATAAATTAAGGGTGGCCTATTCTGCCAGGGCAGTTTTTATGTAGCTGTTTGTGTATTTTATGATGCCGATTAGAGGTATGCAACTACAACCACGAATTATATAAGGATTATTAAAATATTGGTAAACAATAAGGTATGGAAAAAGATGGAATAGATCGCGCTTTACCTTGATCCAATATATAGCTCCACTCCCAACCCCACCGCCACCACCTGGAAGGGGCGGGGGTGATATTGTGGCCACCGGAAAGCAATGTCCGGGGGACAGTGCCGAGGCGGTAGCCACCACCTATGGGGCCTGGACCATGTGCTCCCACCCGGGGGCATAACTAGTCGTCACTTTCTTATAATTAGGTTTATATATCCGTTCATATACCGAGTGTTTCGGCGAAGACTTTTCTTTTTTTCGTTACTAGCAATGAGGTGGGTGAGAAAAAATACTATTTCTGGGAACACACTGCCAGTGACGGCGGACATCCGAGATGGTATAAAGCATACTAATTATGTAAGTTATACTAAATGTACGAAATAACGTATTAAGTAGTTAAAATAAACGTATGGCTCTGATTAGGAACTTGCTGAGCGTCATCATAGTCCTCTAAATTAGTCAATCTTAGAATGACTTAATGCACGTGTGAACCACGGGAGTGCACTGAAGTTACCACTCGTTCGGCATGCACAAGGCTGGAGATGCAAAACTTGGATGATATTCTTATCCGCAAATAGTCACACAAAAAAAATGTATCTATATATTTTTTTTCTCAACCACACCGTTTTTAGAGTGGTCGAAACACCTAGTATAGCTAGATTCCAAGTTCCCATTATCTGGTAATTTCGTCGTGAATGCAGTCTCTTTATGCGCTCTTTATCTTATTTTCGACTTTACCAATATTGGGTGTTTCGTTCTCAGCGGAAGCTCCGGCAGGAACCGTGATGTTCTGTAAAGCTTGCTTTCCTGCCAACTAACGGTTTATGTGAGAAGCCACGGCAAGTGCGAAATTCCCACCGGACACGATTAACTGGTCGAGATCCTTTTGTATCTGCTACCACTGCTACACTGCGACCTGCACACACTTATGGAATTAAGAAGACGGAGAGCAGGGGGAGGAGAGAAAGTGCGTTGCTTGGTTTTGTTTCCAATGGCTATTTCTCTTAATAAAAAAGTGAATGTACTTTTAAATACTAGACAGAATAAAACATGAAGGACGGACAAAACAACATATAATGTTTTATTCTTTCTAGTTTTTAATTTTATCACCATCGTGCTCAACAAAAGTATGAATAAACTTTTTTTTCTTTATAAAAAAACCTTGTTCTTGGTGACGTCATATACTTCCGTGATGTTACATCTTTTTGAAGAGCCCCCCCCCCCCCGCCCCTCCCATCACAGAGCTAATTTCCACCCACCCCTTCCCAGCCCTTTCCAACAAGCCTGACTTAATAAATCCTCCCCTGTCTCCACATATAACCTTCATTGCAGATTTCGCATCACTCAATTCTTCCCTAACTCCCCCCCCCCCCAAAAAAAAAACAAAAAAAGCAAGAAAAAAACGTACTCCGCCCAATGATTCTGTATTATGTTGCTGACCTCACATTTAAGATTAAGAAAACTTCATGATTCAAGCCTCTCGGCTGCGTGCACCAATGTCACTCTTTTTTAGGTTGTCTAAACGTTTAGGTGCGCTTTGATCTTGTCCTATGGACAATACAAAGAATCTGCGCGGTTTAGTTTAACGTTGCATTGTTTTGACGGTGTTCTTAGAACGGCTTACGTTGACATACTCAAAGAATCAGATACGTGATATAGGTAACTCACGAACGACGTCTTCGCGCACTCTTAGCCACAACCTTGAAAGTAGTTTACCTTCCAAAAAAGAAACAGCGCAAGTAACGGCAGCTGACCACATCGGCCCGAATGATTGGATAATAATTATAGCGGAAGCAACCCCGTAGCTCTGTCATTTTTTTAAGGGGGTGAAATCATTCGTAACCTTTATATCCTCCACTGGTGGCCCCGTTATCGTAACGAACCTGGAACAAAAACCCCAAGTTCAAGCGACTAACATATATGATATATTGTGCCTCCAGTACAGCACCGGCAGAAATGTTGGGTGCCGGATGAACTGCTGTATCTCTAAACACCCGCAAAGTCTGGCGAGAAAAAAAAACAAACTCCGTGAAGGTCTCCAGCTTTCTCCTGCCGTTGTCCTGGCATTTGTACGAGGCGCAGTAAGAAAAAACTGCAGCCTGGTCAGAGGCTTCTATCGGAGCTTCACGTTACACCGAGCCTCCTTCTGCGAGTAAACGTCCTGCAAGCCACGCTCTCTCTACAGCCCGCCGAGATTACGAACAATGAAGCGTCTTGCGCAGCGATTTTTGTCCAGGCTTCATCACGAAAATCTCAAAAGACAAGACTGGTAAACTGTGGCAAAGAGCTGGAAAAAAAAACGTGTCGTAAAACAGTAGCAGGGAAGCATGCTATCGGGAATGTCTTGGTCGTCTTTCAAGCAAGTGGAAACAACATCGAAAGAAGAGGCCCGGTGCAACGTCCTGGTTCAGATAAGGGGGATATTAATTCGTTTTGAAAAACCTGTCCTGTCCGTCCTCTTTGTCTGACTCTTTCGTATATTTTTTGAATCACGGGACAAACTTGCTTCCTTTCTTCTTTTTTTCTTTTTTACTGATTATTTTGTTTTCGAAACATTTTTTGTCATTCACGGCTTGGTAAAGGAACGAAAAGGCGGGAAAGAAAGTGAGTTTCGTACGAGATGCTTGCGTCACATGGTGTTTTAGCCAGGATAAGGGAAACGTGCTTGTAACAGCGCCTTGTCTCTCCCGTGAGAAAAGCGATGCAATCGAGCGATCCTCGTTGGAGGTTCTTCCCTCGGAATCCTTTAAGGAAGCCTCCGAACGATCCATCGGTGACATGAGTTACGTCTTGTATTGCGCGTCTCTTGCGCAACTAAAGACACACTTCTCATGCTCATTCCACAGTTGCGCAAGAACCACCACTTTGTCGGCGTAAAGCATCACTTGTCCCGCTGTAAGCATTTTCTTTCTGGACGGCAAGATCGAAACTGATGAGACAATAAATATGCTAGGGCGTGAAACCACGAAACAATGAACAAAAACTAAATAAAGGTTAATGAAACAGCTTCGGAAATATAGCATAAAAAGAGATCAAACATTTTTTAGTGTAAAACAGTATGAAAAGGTTGTAATTAAAGTTTGCTGCGTGACCGTATTTAAACGTCCATGTGTGGACGCATGTGACTGTGTGTAAGTATGTCTGTGTGTGTGTACATGTGTGTGTCTGTGTGTGTGTGTGTGTGCGTGCATGTGCCATCGTCTATACAATACTTTAAATACCAGTAAAAATAAATACGCTTCAGCTGTTTTTATAACCAACCAGGTTGAAAACTATGAAAAGCACAAGACACTCGTGAGCTGTTTAGGACCTAATATATTAAGCCGAAAAAGCCTAATGAATTATTACAGACATGAATAAGGTGGTTTTGCTTTTACGCAAACCTGCGAACCCCCGAATCGAAATATTTTGAAAACTGTTTTGTGTATCTTAACATTTTACCTAGAGAACAGAGCAATATTATGTGGTAAACAAGTAAATTTTGTGCTAATCAGTAGCCTGCTACTGTGTTCGGTACAATAGCGCACTTTTACCGGAAATGCAAAACCACTGTTCGTCTTTACCTCATGAATATCTGAACGGGCTTTGAGTATCCTGTCTCCGATTGCTTCCAACGCCTAAATTTCAGATATCGATTGATGCAGAAAGCACCATGTTTAAACAGGCTAAGGTGTAGTATTGATCAATGAACTATAAGTGTAAGTATATTAAAATATGTCGGTACCAAAATGAATCCTCAAGTTCAAGGCAGGTGCTAGTCCCTAGCAACTTGTTTTTTATTTTAGTTTTTGTTTTAAATTCCTCCCCCCCTCCCCAGCTCTCCACGCACCCACACTTTCCCTCTGCTGCTACTTTCAAACACAACAGTATAATTTCCCATGAAAATGTTTGTCCATAATCTGATTCCTTGTCTGCATTTCGTTTCTCTTCTCCGAAATAACATAAACAAGCCAAACACGCGACATGACCCCAAAATTGTCACGCAGTTTTCGGCGCAAACGTTCGTCACTAATGTTTTTTGTGTTTATCTTAGCGATTGTTGTGTTCTAACATTATGTCTCTTCGTTCCTATATTGTTCTTTAGTTCTGGCTTCTGAAATGCGAGTTCCACAGTTCGTTCTTTTCCAAGCCGACGTAGCCGGCTCACAAAGTTCGGAAAGCATTTTTATTTCAATTCCCAGGCTTCGACGAGTGCTGCCTTAAAACGCCGTCGATGCGACCAAAGTGAAAGCGTCCCTTGCCAGGGGCTGAAGCTTGCCTTGCACACGCAAGCGAAGCATTTTCCGAGCGCCGACCGTTGGCAGCCTAAGTCGAATCTGGTGTATACCTCCTTCCCCGCCGCACTCGCTGCCTCTTCCACCCTGAAAAGTACGAGTTTAAAGCCTGCTTCTTTTGTTCGCCGGCCTCAAATGGAAAGGAACGGCTGAGACGACGACGGGCTCAGAATCTCGCCGCCAGATAAAAATGGCTTCCCCCGGCGCGTCTGGCTGCTGCGGAGTCGGCAAATGGCGGAAAAACGGCTTTTCTATACGGGCGCTTGAACTTGCTCTAGACGACAGTGTTCGCCGTTCCTGAGAGAAAATTCTTTCGGGAATTCTTAGCTTCGACTTTTTTTGTTTTTCCCATGTGGCCATTGGATTGTCCTTGGGTTAGGCCAAAGAAAATGTTTACGGTCTATTGTTTTCGGAATATGCAGGGTTCAAACCTAACACCTTCGTTGAAGCAAAAAAAAAAGAAAAAAAACGTTAAGCTTTGTTTGAAACTGTTCAAGAGAGCACATCGTCTTTACGTGAAAATTTGACTGTTTCAATTATTGTAAAAACAAAACCAGAATTTTTTTTTATTTCAACGGCGTTTTTAGCATTTTATTTAATGGTTTTCTTTTTTTTTTTGCGTACGGGGTTTATTTGTTTCGTTATTTTGTTTCGGTTGACGCACTTTATGGGCGTCACTTGATCCTGGTCTCTGTTCTCTCCGAAAAATTAACTCGTGGGGCAAAGGTTATTTTTCATCTGTGGACTTGCTTTAATTCAGCAACGAAGTGAGCAACAAAGTAGCAATACCTTAGATAGCATAATCCAAGGCGCAAAAACAACGAACACCATGCCTGACACCATGCTTCCTAACGTTCACCAGCTAGCGCCATTACAGCGTTCTCCTACATAAATACCTATTGAGCGATTTACTTTTCAGACATCTTTATATTTTGTTTCTGCTTAACTACGACCGCAGCCGATACTACGACCCGACGGAGTTGATCAAGCAGCGCCGACAGCACATCGTCACGCACTTATAGTCGTTGAGGGCTTGCTATTACCCGTGAACTAATCACGCATAGAAAGTAGCGCAGGATGACGGCGCACATATTGTGCGTGATTGGTTCATTCGGTCATATAAATAAAAAAAACACACTCTTCGGAAATGCTTTAACACATTACGCATGCAGCGCACGTTATAAAGTAAAACAAAATTCAGTCGACGGGCCAGGCAAGTACGCGAAAATATGCCCTGCAAGTTTACTGTGCTTGCTTAGCTTACTTTGTAATATTGGATTATTTTCTTTTTCTTTGCTGCGCAGTTCTTGTCATAACAAGTAATCTAACAGTAAAATAGAATAAAAAATTGAGCTATTTTTATACCTGGTGTTTTTCAGTGGTTCGGAAAACTTACAAAAATATTAGATAACTTGCGTTGGTGTTTTTTTTTTAGTTATGAGTTGAAGTGAGAGTTTTGAAGGGCCACTAGAAAAGAGTTGAATTTGGTTCATTAGTGACTTATTTATGTAAAACGCTTCAAATATAGTTATCATTTATTTTTATTTTCATTTTGGGCGCATAATGTAGTTAGAAAATTCGCATTCGATGTCAGTATGGTATGGCCGTCACGTGAAACTTTGACTAAAGGAGTCATAGTGGGCGCTACGGTGCGAGAAATATAATTCATGTACACGGCTTACGGTTTCAAACCAAAAACCAAGCGAATAAAAGAGCCCCCTTGTGGTCAATATTTCCGCACTGCGCTTCCGTCGCACTGCTGACATCACCAGCGGCGCCGACCCGTGGATTGCGAAGACTGCGCAAGGATGACTTTACACTCGACCCTTAACACACACTACGAGTTATTTTTTTTTTCATCGCGACAAGGATTTCTGATTGAAAAGAGCTACGTTTAGAGTGGATACATAAAACCTGAACCACAGCGGCATTTTCTGCTTGAAAGAGATCAAACTTCTCGGCATAAAAAGAAATACACGAAATAAGATAGTTAAATTCTATCCGATACTGTGTGATGCGACAGTGCTTTGACACTAATCATGACGAGATTTATTTGCTCAATCGACCTTTTTTACATCGAAATAGTACCTCCCATTTTTGGAGTACCCTTAGAATATAACTGGATGCACACATACAGGGTATTTTTTGTTTTGTTTCTTTAACTTTCATATTTAAAAAAAAGCAAGCTGAAAGGTACACTTATCCGGTCTGTGCAGGTGAGTTATACGGCCATGGGGACATAGTATATGGAGAGAGTCTCAACTATCAGTCGGCTAATTCAAGTAAAATCATGTTAATTAACTTTTATTTATAACAAATAGACATCTAGTTCCAATTTGAAGCTTGCTGAGTATCATTCAAAACTATTAAATCAACTCTTTTTAGAACGATATAAAGCCGAGGCAGCATTTTATGCGTCGTTCTGTCAACAACGCCTTTCACACAACACACATATATATATATATATATATATATATATATATATATATATATATATATATATATATATGTATATATATATATATATAACACCAGTAATGTTACTGACCTTCTTTGACAAACGCTTATAACGCTCGTTTGTTCAATAAAATATATGTTTTGGTGCCAATTCAGAACGAACAAGAAACAAAAGAACGTTTCTGTACACTTGGCTGATCTTAAAATGTTGTGTTGAGTCACACTATGGTGCCTGGAACCCGTCTCCGACTGGTGTTTTTATCGCGTCCAAAAAGTGGTCTATCAGTTTCCGCCTGATGACGTCATAAAAGTGCCATGCTGTCGCCAGTCGCAATCCTGGCGGCGTCCCAACAGCTGTTTTGTATGTGGCAGACGCCTGTCTTCCTGCAGGTCGCTCTCCAGTGTGGTAGTCCACGGAAGCCTCGGCAGCCACGAGTTGGGACGCCGTGACGACAGCGGCACTCGCGTTCGGTTGTGCTACTTGCAGCCTTCTCGTTAGCATTTCTACGACCAGCCGCACGGATCGCGACAACCGACAGCATGACACTCCGGCTTCTGTGACGTCATTTGCTGCCACTTTGGGACCACTTTTGATGCAGGGGCAGCACAGGACGCTAAACACAATAGTCGAAGACGCGCTCCAGGCCCCACAGTAACACTAGCACTAACAGAGTACATTTTTCTGGCCTAAATCGGGCATATTGGCACAAGGGCATCATGTTTTCTTTTTGACGACAAGACCTCGTTCACAATCGTTCAAAAGTAGGACTTTAACTATATTCGTGTGATTCATACGAAAGCAACAATTACTTCCTTTGCTATGTACTGTGCGTAAAAAGAAAATAATATACTAGGCCAAACAGCTATTAATCTTGTCGGATATCAAACTGTCTCGACCTTAGATAGAAAAAATTAAAAGTAGTTACTTTTTATTATTTTGACGTAGCGTGCATAGGCGGGGCGGTACGTGTCTAATGGCGGTGCAGCGACACTCAGTGACGATTGGAAAGAGAAAACGTGTACGTTGGAACTCGTCCTTCGCCCATTTAATTAATGTGAACGAGGTACGTTCTCGCCGAGTAATGGACACTTCGCCGGGGGTTTCATGCCTCGAACGATTCGCCGACGCTCTTCCACGCCCTGTCAACGGCGCGCACGATCACGCCACCGAGGACACACTGCACAGCCTTTGAAAACGAATAGATGAGGTGGCGTGGAGCTTTTGTTTCAGTGGTTGGGGTCCGCACAAAATCTGCAAGTTAAATGGGTGTCGAAAAAAAAAAGATGGAGTCTGAAAAACGGTTGTCCTTCCATTCAAGAAAACTCCGCCCAGGCAAACTTTCCCGACATAAAAGCAACCAGCAAGAAAACAAAACTTCAAATTGTAGTTTTAGACACTGCAGGAAAGAGATAGTGACAAGACGAGAGAGAAAGACACCCGATCTCGTATAGCCTTACTGTTTAATAAAGTTTACTTTCCTAATTCCCTTTGTCGCCTTTGTGCGTTAGCTTTCGCCTTTGTGACTCAGCCTTCACCAGCTAAAGCTATCACTCACAGTAAATGCGGCGTGATTGTGCGCTTATTTTTTTCTTGTGCGTGGTTGATTTAGCCGGGGATAGCGGCCACCGAAAAAAGACGAGCACCGACATGGTGCACTTTTGAAGGTGCTTGATGGCCTCCATTTACTTGCAGTGTTCGCTCCGGTTGGACGTAATGTGAAACGCAGTATAGACCTTTCCGAAAATCGGCTTCTGCACGCTGCCATCTTTGTCTGCTGGGCTGTGGAATGCCTTCTGAGCATGCGCTGTTGCTCTGCTGTGCGGTATATCGGACGCTTCGCATGCGTCCACAGCTCAGTGACTCAGCGATTTTCGCCCGGGTGATAAGCGATGCATAGGTCTATAGGGCGTGGTAATGAAAGACGTCTGATTTAAAGAGTTCAACTGTATCCGTTCATCCAGAGACCAACATAGCAACGATGAGGGCCGGGTGATTCCGATTGTCAGGCACTTCACGCGCCAACGTATTTCTTTCAAATTTAAAACTGCAAAAATGCATTTGAAAGCTCTCTTTCTGTTTTGTTCTGTTCTAAAGTAAAACCACACAACGTCGATGCCGGCGCTATTTTTTTTGTATTTTGAGTGACGATTGGCGCCCTAGGGAACACCCCATGCTACAAATGTAACATTCCGTACGTAATTCGAGGTGACTCTTATGGCAGGTCATAATATCTGCTTCATCGCCTCTACCTTCGTCGTTTTTTTTTTTGTCATATCTTCGTCCATCACCCGACTAGCTTCATTTGTGAAGTTTCTTTTTTTCTATTTTTACCACAAAAAAAAACACCAAAGTGTTGTTTTCACGACACAAAGTCCGGCTGACTTGCGGCCCGGGGCGACAC
This sequence comes from Ixodes ricinus, assembly GCA_037355805.1. Classification (NCBI taxonomy): domain Eukaryota; kingdom Metazoa; phylum Arthropoda; class Arachnida; order Ixodida; family Ixodidae; genus Ixodes; species Ixodes ricinus. The sequence continues at coordinate 32,512 of JAZHYW010043594.1, forward strand.
CTGGGCTCCCTCGCAAAAGACAATTCTGCCCTTGTCACCAGGCGGGACGTGACAATGAACCGGGCGGCGCCAGCGCTGACAGCTCCGCAGCCAGACACAAAGAAAAAACGGCAATAACACGACAGGAGGAGGAGCAGGAGGTGTAGAAGTAGAAATAAAAAACAAATGAAGACATTTCGACAAAAAGAGGGAAAGGCAGAGGGGGAGTGTCTCGTCAAACCGATGACCATTGGGACACTGCCACCCTCCCGAAATGCCGAGCATTCCGGCCACGGAAAAAAGCAGCCCAATCAATACTGCTTTCACCTGAAGCTACGTTGGACATTAAAAAAACAAATTTTTATTATCGAGTGAAATTTCTAGGGCGTCCTGCAGTTTCCATCACACCCGCAGTTAGTCGGCTATACTTTGTTTTACATTAAGTCCGAACGCAGCCAAAGGTACGACATAACGCCGGTCAATCCAGCAGCGCCTAAGGTGTAATCGTCATAGCACTGGTCGTCTTTAGAGAGTTTTAGGAAACCGTTGTTGCACACCCGATACAGGTGCGATGGACCCTCCGGTACGAAGTACGCATGTGCGAGTCTTCTGTGGTAGCGCATGCACAGTTAGAACCGGAGGGCCCATCGTGAACGTATGGGATGTGCAAAAACGCTTCCTTAAAACTCTCTTTCGTCTGTTCGCTATCACCGGGAAAACCAAACACGCTCAGTGAATGCACCGTCATCCTGCACCTTTTTTCTGAGCATGTTTGGCGCCTACAGTTCAACAGCTTGAAATTCATGAGAAAGAAGGTTTGTGACGAACGTGACAACGTAAAGATGAAACACCTCGATAGGCGTTAACACTCATCTGGATATGGTATCATTCCACAGTGTTTCGTAATTTTGAAAGGGGATGACACAATAGAGACACGTGTCGGACGAGTTACACAACAACTTGTTTTATAAGTTTCCGCTCTTTTTATTTCTTTTTTGTTTTTTGTTTATTTTGTTATCAAGTATCGTGGATACCGGAGTGCAGTTTCAGCAACTATTTTCTGGGAATATTGTTTTTATATCCCTGCTAGTATTAAAGAGTGTGTATTGGGATAAAATGACTACCACTTTTTATGTCCGACTGAATGTTGTTTGAAAACACCACTTTGCTTTTTTTAGAACACAAGGTAACTGGTAGGAATACCAAAATATCGATACGGCTAATTTATTATATTTGACTACCTGAACTGCTTTGAAATGACACCGAACAGTAAAACCAAGCTCTTGTCACAGTTTACTTACACAAGCGAGAAAGAGTTAAAACTTAGTCATCACCTGCTATAGAGCAAACGGAACTCCAACTCGATATCTTTGACATTAAAAGTTACACATAAAATATCTAATGTTTTGCGTTGCTTTCTAGTTTGCTAATTTCTCTTCAAGCATATGTCAATAATGTTCATGGAAACTATACGCAACAGATCCAGAGCCGCTTGGAAACTTACATTTTAGGAAGGTAAATATTCTTCAGAATACGGCTTGGTAATATCACAATGGCTCTTCAATACTTGGTTTAAACTTTGATTTTGACACCTGAAAAGAACGCATGAAAAATGCCGAGAGAAGAATACGTTGATACTTAACTCCGTTTTCCGTTGGTTTCTTTTTTTTTTTTTCGGCAGCGCGTTAGCGCTTTTGCGAAAGAATGGACATGTGGGGTGCAGTGTGGAATAAAGTTCATTGAGCAAAATGGTGCCCAGAAACTGTAACGTAACCTGCGAAGGCATAGCCTGCTTTGAACCGCGAATATTTACAAGGCGCCAAAACCCTAGTAAATTAGGCATTGTGTTAAAATAAGAAAAAAACATTTAATGCCATTTGTTCTGCCTTTTTATTTTGCATGTCAGATTAGTGTGACAATACGGAAGCTCGGGAAAATAACGCGAAAGGCTTTCACTTTATCTTCAAGTTTTCAGTTAGTGCAACGCCAACGCGAGTGTGTTGCATGGTAATTGAATAAGCACGTGACAAAACCTTAAACGCAATTGTTCTTAATCATTATATAACATGTGACCAGCCATGTGCAAATAAGCTTACTGATAGCCTCAAAAATTATTAAAGAAATATAGTCTAGCAGAGACATAAGACGAGTGCGGTCACATGTGATACAGAAAGAGGAAGCGCGTTCTTCGGGTGTGGAAGAGTCCAAAGACCGACTTCCTATACCAGGGGTGGCCAGGCTGACACGGCATAAGAGCCGCAAACGAAAAACCACGAAACTTCCAAGAGCCGCGGGGAGAGGGGGTCAAATGCTTTGTTTAGACTCTAGAACAGTGGTTCTCATCCATTGATGTTTCGCGGACCCCTTGTGGGTCGGCGGAGATGATGGCGGACCTTGTTCGTGGTGTTGGGAAGGGAAAGTGCAGGTTAATTATGATAGTGATTTAATAAATTGGAGGTATTCTAGGGGCCTCGCGGACCCCTAGAATGCTTTCGCGAACACCAAAGGGTCCTCGGACCCCCATTTGAGAACCACTGCTCTAGAGCCATAAAAGAAAGTCGAACTACTTTCAATCTATCCGAGTAAAAAGCAGTCCACTGTACGTAAGGTAGCAGTGTCACAAGACTACCAAACAGCAACCTGTCTTTCGATTTAAAACGCATTCCATTTCTCTCTTTTTGGAGAAGTGCTCGTGTGACCGGGAGGGAGGCGGGGGAGGGGAGAAAAGGAGGGGGGGGAGAGCCGCGAGTTGCACTTTAACACGCAAAGAGCCACATGCGGCTCGGGAGCCGCAGCTTGGCCACTCCTGTCCTATACTGTCACAATGTGGAACGGCACACGCGCCCCACACGCACGGATGAAGCTCGGCGTTTTATGGTTGAGGACAACGTAAAAGACCTTCATGTATCTTCTTATCTTCACAGAACGTGATACATATGCACTCCGTCTTTGCTTATCTAATTTGTTTCGCTTCGGAGGGCTCATTGTGCAGAATGTTGTTTGCGAAGTCTGCGTGGCGTGCGTCATTATATTCGTGTTTCTGCCAGATTCACTCGGTCAAGGCTTTTGTCAGAAAACAAAAACAAAATAAACAACAGCCGTGAATGCAGATTTTTGACGGGTTGCGGTGCGTGTCGCGCCTGACCTGCGTGGCGCGCGTCCGAGGAAATTCTAGATAAAAACCATTATAAAGTTGAATGTTCGAGGGCAAAAGAGCAGCCGGGAGAAAAGCGCTCAGTCTTCCTGATATGGGAATACGGGGAACTAAAAAATGCGTCCCTTTTGTAATGATCAGAGTCACGTACTTCTCTTATAAACACTTTACTCGTTTCTTTTTTTGTTTGTTCTTTTGCGTTATTTTGGATTTAAATAAAGTTTCGTAGCGTGCTTAGCAATCGTTTTGCTATATTTCGGTTTACGTTACGTCCAACCGCAGTATCACTCAGCATTCACTCTGCGTCACTGGTTCAGCAGAAAAGAGCGGATGCGCAAAGAGGAAGAGCCCCACGACGACACGATTTCGGCGCTGTTTGATTGGTTAAATCAAATTGCAGCTGCGGTAAAGTTACTAGATAAGAGCTTCGCCACGAGTAGCGACCATTCTTTGAAGCGCCGACTGCGTGATGGTGCGGGTTTTAGGAAGTGAATGCCTGCGTGCAGCAGAGTACTCAAGTGAATGACGCCATCTTGTTCCAGCCGAATGTGCTTTGTCATTTGTATTGGTTGTCATCACTCGTAAAAAAGTATCTAGGGGCTTTTGACTCTGGTAGAACTTATGTGAAAATGAGACTGGTACAATGCATGCGGTACCCCAACTGCGTCGAGATTTCACGTCGTCCCGTACGTAATTTTATTTTCTTCGTGACTCGGGTTTTAAATTTTGATGTCTCCTAAGCAGCTAGCCCGCACACTTTCGATTCTTGCAATACTTATGTTTTCGACTTTCTGTTTTTATACGCATACCATAATGGAGCACCTCCCCTCCAATTTACTTAGGACACTGTACAAATGAACGAATAGCGCAGAGCAAAGTGCTTCGCTAGGGAACGAGGTTCTTCAGTTTGTGACGGCCGAACAATAAACCACGACTTAAATCTCGTATTTAGTTTTTCATACTTGACAAAGAAGAAATATAATACCACATGAACTTCTCCCAAATGAATTGTTAATGCCTCTCTTCTGCAGTGTGCCCGGAAAAGCACGGGTAGGCTAAAATTGTTTTCGTAGCCAGAATTAAGTAATATAATAACCAATTTTATGAACGATTTCGTCCTAAAGTTGATATCTTTTCACGTCAACGAACTACTGTATTTCCATCTGCATTAACTGGTATTTTGAGAAATCTGTTTCTAGCTTCCTAACCAGCCTAAAGTGTAATTATTTTGTCACACAGCTAAGTGTGTCTAGTTTGTTACGGCAGGTGTCATTTTTATGGTGATAGCGCCTATTAAACTCATAGAATGCGGGTTATCTGAAAACCGTTATACAAAGCACAAGATCCAAAGGACTCATTTAAAAAAAGTTGCAAAATAAATTTCAATAAAGAAATTTACAGATGTGTTGATTATAACCGAGACATGAATATTGCACGCTGCCACTGCGATGTATGAGTAATTTATGTCGGAGCTGGTGCAAAACTCATCTTCAAAATGATCTTACAATAGCCTTACGGAATACCCACTGTTATACACGCTTGATTCAATTTGTTTTCTCCAAATGATATATTCTGTGGAGGACGAGAAATCAAGTTATAAGGTATCCTGTCCTCGTTCCTCTTTTATTTATTTGTTTTACAACGGCGTTTTTTATTGCTATTGAAATGGAAGAAACAAAAACATTACAGGTCTACTTGGAACCTCGACGCACAAGACACCTGCGAGAGGAGAATTGAAGCTATGTCGACACACCCACTGGGGTGGATATTCCTGCTTTTATTTAAACCGTTATGGCCCAGCTTTAATAGCATGTTTCGTCGGCATGGTTCTTTTGATGGAGAT